>JACBWW010000025.1:684184-721071 GCA_020086605.1 Lanius collurio | reverse complement strand
TTGCCCCGCCCGGCACTGCGGCCGCGCGGCGGCGCCCGGGAACCCGCGGGGCCCGAGCGGGGCCCGCCCGCACCTGCGCCCGCACCGGGGAGGGCTCCGGGCACGGCTCCGAGGGATGCTCGCCGCCGATGCCCGCGACCGGGCGCTCCGCCCAGGCGGAACCTTCCCGGGGCACCGGCGGCGCGGTCGCAACTTTGCATTCCCGGGGCTCGTCCCGGAGAGCTGCGCTCTCCCCCAGCCCGAGCGGGCAGCGGCCGGGCAGCGCTGGTGCGGGAGGCAAACGCACACGGACAAAGCGGCAGTGGGGAAATTGCTGATTAAAACGATGCCCTTGGCGATCCCCAGACATCTCTGCCTGCTTCCTTGCCCTTCCTCTTGCCCAAAGGAAAGCGAATCTTATAAGAATTCTAATGCTCACCTAATGAGAAGAGCATCGCAGCATTCCTAAACGCATGAATTACTGTTAAATGAGGCTGACAGTAGCTATTGATGAGAAAGTTTTGGGGGAAAAAATAAACATCAAGACTTGTCAGAACACTGACTTGTCCTTCTCCATACATTAGGTATTATGTCTGTAGAGATCAAACGTTTTTGTGCTGCTCAACCTTCAGTTGCAATAAATTAATGCCACTGAGACTTACTCCAGCATATAAACTGGTATCAATTACAGATGGGGAGTGTGAGGCTCAGACAGATGTGCTACCCTCTGTAGGGTAGGAGCTGGGAGTTGTTTTAAGCATGGAGATGGTAATGCAAAGCAGTTAACAATCAGGTGATAAGGAGGAGGCAAGCTTTAAATCATAGCCATGTGATCCCTTAAAAAAACTTTATATGAATAATCTCCTGATAGACTTCTTCATCTGTGCAGAAAATAAATACAGCCAAGTATTCATGAGTTGAACTGCAGTTCCCACATCTATAATTTACAGAAGTACCTCAAAAGCATGTATCTGTATCCCTCTGCCTCTCCTGATGGATTTGGGGCTTGGCCTATTTCTGCTGCTATTTTAAGGCCCAAGGTGTGATCCTGGATCCCCTAAACACGTAACTCAGTGGAACTGCTCGGGAATGTTCCTTTACCAAGACACGCCAGTTTATGAAGCTGGATTATGTCAAACCGTAACTTCAGAATTTACCATTCCTCATCAAACATGAAGCAGTGTTTAATGGCTGGAAAATTTTACTCCATCTCATTAAAATCTGTCAGATTACTGAGAGGTACAAAGTTACTGCAAGATTCATTTTCAGGATCAAAACTTAAATTATCAGGTTATCCCAACAGATTCTCTCAAAACGTATGTCCCACTCTGTAGGCCAATCCCAATGAAGTTCATATAAAGATCCTTGGATGGATCTTTGAATCCACCCTCTGGGTTTCCTTCACTTCTCTTTTCAGCCTTCCAATTCACTCCAAAATCAACACAAAGAAGGCAATTGGAGGCTTATGTCCAACAAGTGTAAATTGGAGGTCAAAACATTACACTGAAGTTCCTTAAATCATAAAAAAAATTATTTTACAGTTGGTAACATTACTCTGCAGTTGAAGATATTTAAAGCCATATTTACTAATCCCTCTAGGAGAAAGTGATGCTGGTAGAAGGTTGGTGAGTAGAAATGAAACACAAGGCTGGCGACATTTCATCAGTCTTCCTTAATTTGTATATTTAGGCCTTCTTATAAGAAAATAATTTTCAACATTTTGATTAAATATAACTGACTGCATCCATAAGTTTGCCATATGGCCCAATACCTCCTACTTTGTCAGCAGTTTTTAAGGGCTAAACTAATGAAAAAAAGACCTGAAGAAGAAACTTCCATGTAAAACATTTCCACCCTTTGATGACCCATGCTGATGTAGTATGAGGTAAACTTTCTTCCTGGTGAGATTTTTGCCATTAGGTTATTTAGGCTAAACCCTGGCTCACACAGAGGTGCCCATTGAGTGACTCAGAGGAATCAGATTCTCCTGCCATCCACTCCATGACCAAGAAACCTCAGGGTTATGAAAGACAGCAAGAAAGGAAAGGCCATCCAGTAACTTCTTCCCTCCTGAAGCAGCCCAGAATTCCTTTCTCTTCTCCAAATATGTGACTTTCAGGGCAGCACAAACACAAATTTTTAAGTATCTCAATTTGTTCCTAAATCTGACCTCTTGGTTTCTCATTATCCACTCCCCTGTCTGGACAAAGCTGGAATTATTTCTCCAGCCAGCTGGAAATCTCCAGAATGAAGAATTTAAAACTGTTTTAATGTGCTAAAATAATAAGCAGCTGAAGCTCACACAAATAAGCTAAACAAAAATGCTTCATAAAAGAACAAAAATCTCATGAACTGGACTTAATAAGAAGTTTTCTTTACGCACTGGAGCGTTCCTGTTGATTAGTGACTGCCCACTGGAGTGCTGAGAACTCCTCACAGGATTAAGCCTAAATCAGGTGCAGGTGTGTGTGTTCCTTTGATCTGTCCTTGATTAGAGACCCAGGTGTGTGTTAAGTGACAGGATGAGAGCTTGTCTTTTGGAGCCTCAACACCCACCTACTCCTTTGGTACAAACTCTGTCACAAAGGTTCCCTTGGCTTATTTTTCATATCCGTCTTCCCTTTGTTCCCTCACATGAAAGAACCCTGAACTGCAAGTCAGATCTTTCTTAAAAGAGCTCCTTCAGCCTCCAAACTTTGCCATCAGTATGATGTAGAGGCTCCCAGCTGGGGTTAAAGTTCTGGTGGGAGCAATAACTTTGGATGAGAAGGAAGGAGACAAACCATGAGCAGAGGCAGCACCAGTCCCCCATCGCTCAGTGGCAGAGCACAGAACAGCACCCAAATATTGCTTTCTGTTCCAGAGCTCCATGCATTGCAATATTTCCTTTCCTAAAAATGATGTATCCAAATATAGCTGCTTGTGTATTTCTTACACAGGAACCACCATCACAACAGGACCTTGCTATTTATTCCTCTTTGGAATAAACAGAACATTTAAAGCATTTGATGAAAAATAATGTTGGCAATTCCACCCCAAAATTATAATTGTGTAAAGCCACGATTCTCAGTCATTTCTGTAGGAAATACTTACAAAGAAAATACACAAACTTTAATATAATTGTCTAGTCATGCACTTAAAAAGTTTCTTCAGAAGGAGACATTTTCCAATTTAATGTAAATTATCCATGGCAAGAGAACAAAATAAAGAGCAAGTACCAAACTGCTCCATTGAAACATGATGTTTTGAACATTCCCAGTCAGGGATTAATTCTTAAAATATTTTTTTAAAATTTCTTTTCTGAATAAAATCCTATTTCATGTTTTCTTAAATTTGGAAACATTTTTTTCTTTATAGTAAAATGTTTCCTGAATTAATTTCGAACTTTGGGAACTGTTGTGAGGTTGTTCTAACCAAGAAATCTCAAGAACACAGATCTATGGCATGTGGGAGAAGAAATGGAGGTGAAAGAGGACTTATTGGAGAAAATAATTGCTCTGAACAGCAGACTATGTCAGTGCTGTAGATGCTGTATCAAAAGAAAAAAAAAAAAAAAACCAAGAGAAAAGTGGTAAAAAATGTATTTAAAGTCTTTAAAAATAAAGCTTCTGTCCATTTGTAAGGAAGATATAAATAGTATATACATATTTAATGCTTTAAAAATTCATATTGTATTTGCAGCAAAGAACATCTCCAGCACATCCCCATCCACTGTGATTTATTCCTTCTGGGTGAGGCTGCTCAGGTAGTGGGAAGGAAACACAGAAACCACTTGCAGTAAAATTTGTGAGCTTCAGGGAGAGTATTTGTGGTGGTGGTGGATGTGTCACAAATTTCAGTGCCACAAACACTTGATGAATGGTCTTCAGAAAAACCATGCTTTGGGACAAAGCTTGGTGATATTCCATGGCAGTCAACCCTTTGGACATTAGCAGGAAGTGTAGCCTTCAATGATCTGGGGAAAGATGGTTTCTGCATTCTTGAAATTGGTGACAAAAAAGGACACAAACATAAGGAACCAAACAAATCACCTTCATCACACAATAAACAGGAAAAAAAATTGTGTACCACTCTGTCCATGCACTGTGCTGATGGTGTGGGGGGTTGGTTTAACTTCAGATTTCTTCATTTCTTTTCAATTCTTGGTGATTTACAGTGGCTTGAGCCCTGTTTTCTGGAGGGTGTGTTACACAGAGTGGGTAAGGCCAGTTGCACTCTGTGTGTGTGTGGTGGGGTTACATTAATGAATCTGCTTAGACTGAATTTGTCATTTGCTTGGGCTTTGTGTAGCAAATACTGGTATCTGAAAAGTTTGATGCTTTCGTCTCCATGTCAGAAGAAAGAGTTGCTACCTTTTTGTTCATGTAGTTCTGATCAGGAAAATAATTCTGGGATATTTGGCCCATACTTTTAAGTTGTTATTACGTTTAAATTTCAGATTTCAGTCGTACATAATAAAATGAACTACATTGTCACATAGATTTAACATCACTTAATTAGAAATTCATAGCTACTTAGTGGAATCTTTAAGTAGAAAGATAATACTTCTATTTTTAATGCCCTAATAGCAATATCTTCATGTGCTTGTATCTACATATCTGTAAATTCGAGAGTTTCCCACTTATTTGCCTGTGATAAATTATTAATCTTTTTCCTTTCTCCAGAGAGTTGTAATTTTCCTCTCCCCTGACTTTGACTTATAGCATATGTACAACTTCTCTCGAAGAAACATCTTGAAGAAGCAACTGCATGCCCAGCTCCCCAGCATCTCCTGATTTTTATCCATCTGCTTTCTCTCCAGGTTATTTTGGGGACTGAAGGCCGTTCAGACAGGGCTGATGGCTGGTTCCTTTCTGTGTGGTAAAAAGGTCAGGCTGCTTTAGGTGACCTTTGTGCTGGGAAAGCTGCAGGCCTGGAGCTGTCTTTTTGCTGTCCTGTGTGGAGGGGTTGCTTTGCAGATTAAACATGACCAGGTTCTGCACTTCCCTTTCTGTTTTCACTTCCTTTATATTTAGGCAGAGCCATGGAAGTGTTGGAAGGAATTGTTGGAAGCAATGACATCACTCTTTTGTCCCTTCTGGTTGGGCTGGTTGCTACTGAAGTAACCAGGGCAGGACTCTGGAATGTTTTAATCCAGTGCCATCTCCAGCTGCCTCCTGAGGATGTCCCCAGCCACTTCCCCTCTCTCCTCAGCTCTCCACTGGTTTCCTTCCCTGTGCAAAGAGGAGGAGGATCCTGGGCTGCCTGGTAAGAGGGCTGCAGATGCCTGAGCTGTGACCACAGAGCCAGGCTCCTGAGCAACTCCGTGTTGGCCAGCAGGAGCCCTGCAGCTCTTGGGCCAGGGAGCAGGGGTGTCTTTTAAAGGAAACACTGCAGATGCTGCAGAAGGGGCTTTGTAGCTCTTGTGATAAATATGGGAACCTTGAGGGACCAGAGGCAGCAGTCATCTGCTCACTGAGGATTTCTGTGGGAGCTGGAGAGTCTGGTTAAGCAATTTCTGATATTCAGGGTCTGTTTGGTGCTGTGAGATGTCTTTAATGCTTACATTGTCACAGCAGGGTTCAGAGCAACTGAAGGACTGAGCACTTTCATGGTTTCCCCAAGTGCAACTTTCTTGATCGTGCCACAATTAATAAAATATTTCATGTAGAATCATTTGTACAGGTTTGGAAGTACTTTTTCCATACTTGCAGACTTTGCAGTTTACTCTTTCTAGAGCTGTGTGATCACACTGGAGCCTGTGACACCTTCAGAATGTGCTAATATTTGCACCACAACCTCGGATTTTCCTCCCTAAATTTAAGGAACTCTTAAGGAACATCTGCATTTACATTATACAAAATTCAAAATGCCTTTTTGCATTGTTAATTGAAATACTGAAAGACAGAATTTGGGAAAACCTTTTGTGAAGACTTCTTGATTCTCAATCCCCTAGACCAAATTTCTAGCAAGTCTTTGTAGTTCTATCATCTGCCCCTCAACCTAAAAGCATTTGGAATTAATCCAGAACTGAAGACTGCAAATCCTGGAGTGTGGACCAACATAATTGAGAGCCACTTGCCTAACATCACACATGATTCTATGTTTGCAGCAGAGAAAGGATTTAAAACAGTTTTATCAACAACAAATAACAAGGAAGCTGTTGGCTAGCAAAGAGAAAGAAAAATAAATTACCTGAAAATAATGAAATATTTTCCAGACCTTTCATTTGTGAATCCATATTGCATCAGATAAGAATCAAGCTGGCAAGGGGCCCATTATAAATAAGAAAGAGGAAAAAATCTGCAGAGGTGTGTTCACTCTCTTTTAAGGGTAGAAACTCCCAGAAAATCCAAGAGCTGCAGAAATCAGATCTGCCAAAATCTCTGGCTTTTGGAATTAAACTACGGTTACAGAAATAGGTAATTTATTTCTAGTATTTTTATCACTAATGTATTCACATCTCCGCTCTCATATGTGGAATATATATTAGATTCATAAAAATGAATTGAAATTTACTATTTCCTGGATTATCTTATTCCAGTTAAACCCTTGATTCATAAGGCAATTGCTGAAGATAAATAGAACTTCATGAATTGTTCATAAACTGCACAAATTTGCAAGTTAGAGATGAAAAATGTGAGCCACACATCCCTTCATCTGGAGGCCACAAATTCGAGTCCAGGTTTGAGATCAGCAGCGACCAAGATCCGTTTTCATCTTATCACCTGAAGGCTTTCTGGTAGCATTTGTGAACTCAGTTTGTTCCCTCAGCTTCATCTTTACAGGATAAGTGGCCACATAAATAATTCACTGGAACTTGTCAGAAACAAGGAGTTGTGAAATGTAGAGTCTCCTCCATCCACCCAGCTGGAGAAGCAGCACACAGGAGCTAATTTTCTAACCTTTCACTAAGCTTTGCATGGAACTAGACACAGAGGAGTTCTTGCACATTTTTAATAAACTAAAGCTCCTCAAATATCAATTCTTTCTAATAACACGCTCCCTAGAAATACCACTTTTGAGGTTTTTCTGTTCTTTATTGCAAAATTATTAGGAAAACCTTCTCACCAGGGACCCTTGGCTACTCAACTGTTACAAAAAAAAAAGCTTCTCCTTAAGTGAGTAACTTTGATGCTCTGTTGTTTGAGGGGAGCACGTCAGAGTCAGATTTACTTAGAGAAAGCACAGAGGGGGCAGGGGGGACATGGCACTACTTATTTTGGGCTTTTCATGGGTTTTTTTTTTTTTTGCATTGTGGGTTAGAGTAATGGGATTTTTAATGTCAGGTGGAACCTTAAACATTTTTTAATTTGCATGAGAGAGAAAATTTGAGGACTATCCCCACCTGTGTCCTGGCAGCACTGTGGCCATGACTCCTAGGAGAACACAGAATAACAGAATCATGGAATGGTTTGGGTTGGAAGGGACCTTGAAAGCCTCCCATTCCACCCCCTGCCATGGGCAGGGACACCTTCCACAGACCAGGTTGCTCAGAGCCCCATCCAACGTGGCCTGGAAACACTGGAAAAACAAAAGAGAGCCCCTTGATCTGCAGCAATTTGGGTCTAATGACTTTCAGCCCGTGATGCTGAGAATGCCAACTCCTCTGCAGTGTTGGCTGAGATGAAGGAATGCTGAAGGCCTCTAATGCTGCACTGGAGTCTGTACGAAAAAATAAGTCTACATGGATAGTCACTGAGTTTATTTCTGTAACTGCAGCTACAGAACTAGAGTTTTAAATAAACTCTACAGGATTTTATGGCAACTTAAATACTTTGCCCTTGCGTAATCTGTTTGAAAAACTTTTCTAAGAAAGTGGTTGAAAGTAGGCATTTATAATTTGCTTATCCTGCCATCACACTAAGACCTTAATCAAACAGATGTAGGATTTAGGACCAGCTTGCACCTGCACAGAAAACCATGTCCAGTGCCCTCCATTTGCCCCCATTCACTGCCCTAATTCATGGGTTTAGAAATAATAAATTACAACAGAATTGCTGTGAAAATTTAGCCCCCAGGTAGCCACTGGTAACCCCCAGGCTCTCCAGATGCAGTCTGAGAATCATCCCTGTGCCAAAGGTTATCATTAGAAAAACCAACCAAACAACAAAGTGCACTCCTCAAGACATCTGTGCCTCCAAAAGGGCTCAGCACACAAACATACAGGATCAGGAACAGTCACACAGCCCTGCATAGTTCAGCTGTACCTGCCTCACTAAAGGCACTGCTTTTTGGGGAAGAATCCTGTCAAAATAATGAGCCAAAAGTGACAATAGCCATCTTTCAGCAATGCTACAGCCCTCAGTGCCTTGATACCTGCAAAAGCTCTTCTAACTTGGATTTACAGCCAGCCAATGACTACAGAAAATATCACATCAATACACAGATAAAGCTAATGCTTAAAATGACTTTCCAAACCACCTTTGCCAGTCGCCTTTATGCAAATAAGGGCCACATGTTAATTGCTTTAAATATTGTAAGGGATTAAGCAATTAAGGGTTTTTATAGAATAGAGTCAATAAAAAAAAAATACTCTCCTCTCAAGTCTACTACATGAACTTAATTATGAGATAAAGTGTTAATGATCCTGTAGTAATTTTTCACTGTGAACAAGGCAGATGTACAGGCTGACCAGGACTGTGATAACAGGAATTTCAGTGGGAGTTCAACTGGGTACCTGCTGCTGCAGAAAACCCTTCAGGTTACAAGTCATTCCTTGAGGAAATGAGTTTTTCAAACTGGCATAGCAATAAGAGCTTCCAAAGGGCTTGATCCTTTTCAGAATGAGAGGTAGGACCCTAAACCACTTCAGAATTCTACAGGTTTTCCACAAAAACTCGCTTGATTAATCTCTAGCAGACTCTAGGTTGTGACTAACTGTGAGGGGCCACTACTAATTTTGGTTATTAACCTCATTTGATAGAAAGATAATCTGTTTCTCCATTAGTGTTAATCCCTTTAAAATATTTCTAGTGGTTCTCCCATTAATCCATGCCCTTTATTTGATTGCAGGGGGACTCACTGCAGAGTAAGATAATGGTTTGTATGAGTATGTCTGGCAAAAAAAAACCCCAACCAAAACCCAAAAAACTTATCTTTAAAAAGAAGGTTTTCTTGAGAGAGAAGGATTTAAAAACTTTTGTTTCCTCAGCCTGGAAAGGGGTGGGCTATGACCCCTGTATAGGGATTCCTAGGTGCAAGTCTCCAGAAGTGAATAAAACTAGGGTTTATGGTGTATTCTTACACCAATCCCACTTAAAATCCTTCGGCACCATTCAAATAAAACCAAAACTTGATGGGTAAATAACATTTCCCCTGTAGCTGCTGAGAAATAGATGTTTGTAACACAATTTCTTCCCCTTTCTTTGTTCAACACTGAGCTTGTAAAATGGTGATGGGAAATTGGCATTTCCTGGGATTTGGTCAATGTGGGGACACGCTGGTGTAAATATTTAGCTCAGTTAATAAAACAGATGTAACACTCTGGACCGTGTGGCAACAGCTACAAAGACCTTGTGCAAAGGCCATTGGGTTTCAGCAGCATTTTGGGAGTTGGTGTCAGCTTCATTTTAAACCCAGCAACAGAAACCATCGATTTAATTAGGTAGAAAACAATGAAAAAGGCATGGAAATTGATTTGGGATGTAGAAAGTACAAAATTTTGGTGAGATTTTCCCCGTGAATTTCTCATTCACACTCTCTTTAATACTGCCATATAAGTAGCTATGTTTAAATTCTATGTTAAATTTCTATGTTAACACAGAAAAACTGGGAGACTTCCTGTACCTCTGAACTGCTTCCTCACCACCAGGAAAAAATGTCAGAAACTCATGAGGGTTCTCAGGCCTTCTGGCACAGCTGGGAAGGTCAGGATCAAGGCCTGATCTCCCAGAGCTCCACGCCTGATGTAGTTCTTCCCAAAGGGTTTGCACAGAGCACACAAAATACAAGGCAGAGGATCCATGTTTTATGTAAGCTATTTCTAAGCCTTAATTTGTATAAATGACTAGGCAAAGTGAATGGCAAAGAGCAAATCAGATCCCAAAATCTTCTCTGATGACCTCTCCTGGCAGGTGCTGCTCCTGGAGACCCTCACCCCCGAGAGGCACCCAAAGCCACCAACCCAGCACAGCAGTGAATCCTCTTAGGAAACACTTTGTGGACTGATAACAGGGGGTCGTTGTGGACTGATAACAGGGGGTCGTTGTGGACTGATAACAGGGGGTCATTGTGGACTGATAACAGGGGGTGGTTTTCCATGTAAATTGTGCAGATCAGCTAAGGGGAAGTCCTTCCTTTTTGAACATGACTGCATTATGTGCAGCACCCACCAGGTTTACCACCACAGCTGCACATTTGCTGCCACTCCCTCCCAATGAGCACCCCCTCTGCACTTCCCTGCATTGATCTGTGTCCCACGGGTGTCACTGAGCCTGTCCCTCTTCCCTCTGAGCTGACCATGGCTCCCTGTGCAGAGCTCAGTGCCTTTTGGGGGATATTGTGTCCTGATTCAGTACTCAGGGCACTAAACCTGTGTTGGAAAGAGACATTTGCCCACATGCCAACAGAGTAAAGGGAATTCCATAACAATCAGCCTTTGCCCATTAGGTTTAAGAATCTATGCAGATTCTCCAGTGAGGCACAATTCTTGCACAACACTAAAAAATCCCTCCCCTCTTACCCTTTTCTTAACGTTTAAGCTTTTAATGCCTTAAATATAAAATTCCTGCACTCAACCTCTTTGCTTTATCTACATCTTTCTTCATTTCTCTATTTCATAACAGCAGCTTTATTCTCTTGTATTTTACTCTATTTTACATCCTTCTTTCCCCCAAGCCACCTCTTATGAATTGAGTGCCAGGACTGAAAGCTCCACCATTTCAGCACTCCTGAAAGTCCAGAAGTTTTGAAGACATCTCATGATTTATGTATTTTCATCGAGCATACTTCACCTTCTGCAAAGTGTCAGAAGATAATGAGGTGATGAAAAGTTTGTGAAACGGGATGTGAGAGGCCATGTGTCAGACATCATACTCCATTCACAAGTCCCCTTCATATTCCCTTTTCCATCAAACTAGTCCAAGGTTTTCAGCTAAAGGATCACAGCAGGACAAGGCTGGACTTCACCTCAGTAAATAAATGAGAAACTTTGATGTGAATAATGTATTTGCATTTTTTTGGTTATCTTTAGTGGATATGGTTCATTTCTACCATGGAAAATATTGAAATCTCATGATCCTCCCAATTTCCATAATATTGTTTTCATAAACTTTTCCAAGGAAGGCCCAGAAGTCCCATGAACCATCTAAAGTGAATTACTGAGCCTAAGTACCAGCCCTGGAACTGAGGAAGCACATGATCTACCTCACAGACTTTTGGGGACAGAGATGAACTTAAGGAGCCCATAGAATTTTTCTACAAAAGCCACCAGGGCATCACCAAGGTTAAGTTCAAGACACCACCAGTTTGCCCAACAGTCTCTGTTCTGTCCTTTGATGGGGCTGTTGGAACTGAATGGAACCAGTTTGGGGGTTATTTCACAGCCTTCCCATAGCAGGAGATGGAAAACCACCTTCAACGGGTCAAATTAGCAAACAACCCCTTCAGAGGTTTAGCAATGCAAAAGAGAAAGTTGCTGTCCTAAATCAAAAGTGGAGTCATATGTAAAATTGAATTTCTGTATTTAGTTTTTTGACAGTTTTTTAGAAAGCATTGGAAACCAGTAACTACAAACTTAGGAATCACTGAAGTATTAAAAACTACTATTAAACAGTTTCCAATGTTGATCATTATCTGAAAATCAGATAAAAAAATGCCCAATTGTAGCTGAAATTAATTCCTAATATTCTGTTATTCACCATCATTTTTGCTTCCTGAAATCTCATTCCAATCTGAGAAGATTCTGCCTTGTTGTACCAGCCAGGGTAGACCAAATTTCTTACAGCCATGGCTGTGCCCTCACAGTCACTTTATAACTTCATCATGCTGTCAGACAATTCCTATCATATTTATACAGCTGCAGAAAAATCAACCCAGAACAATTCTGAAAAACCTTCAAGCTGTAAACCTTTGTAAAATAATGAAAAAAACGATCATATTTTCGCATTATTAAAATACATACACTTACATCTGCTCACTAATGGTTACAATTCTGCTAAGGTTTGCATTCATGAGATGCAATGAACAAAACTGCTATAAATTTTAAAGGAATTTAAAATTATTTTAACACAGCCTGTTAATAACAGAAAGACTATTCTTTGAAAGTAATAGAGCAGAAAAATAAGGCTAGATCTTGTCTCAGGTCATATAAACCATCATTTAAAGACTATCAGTGTGTTGTGGTTGTTAGAGGCAGTGACACAAAACTAATTTATGGTGACCAGGCAGAAGGCATCCAGCTGGAGAAATCCTCCCCAATAATCAATGACAAAAGAGTCACCTCAGCCGGGTTTTCTCTGCAAACTAAGACAGGAGCAGCACATGCTGCTTCCCCCACTGATTCCCCTGTCAGAAAGGGAAAGGTTGGAAGAACTAATTAAGCCTGAAATTATGCAGCATCATAGAATATTTGCCCATGATGCAAGTGCTTCTGATCCAAAGGTAATGAATACATTGGAGGAAAACTGTTTGAGAGCTGTTTACCAAAAAGGAAAGCAGAGCCCACAGTGGCAAATCCCCCTGTGCTGCCCAGCTCCAGATGATGTGCTGCTGCTCAGCTCAGTAGGATGAGGCACCACCAGCAGGAAAACCTGTCCTGCAACACTGACACAGAAATTGGGCCCTCCTATTTCAGTGGTTCAGGACTGCTCAGTTGGGTTACATGGAGAGAGTCTTTGCAACGTGGCTCCAGCGTGTCTTTACAGTCCTCTTGGCCTCCACCTTCATGCCAGGATCCCATGAGGAAGTTCCTCAAATATAAATCATATGAACAAAAAAATAGGGAACCTCACAGGAAAATGAGCAAAGAGAGAATCATGGAATGGTTTGGGTTGGAAAGGACTTTAAAGCCCATCCCATTCCACCCCCTGCCATGGCAGGGACACCTCCCACTGTCCCAGGCTGCTCCAAGCCCCATCCAACCTGGCCTTGGGCACTGCCAGGGATCCAGGGGCAGCCACAGCTGCTCTGGGCACCCTGTGCCAGGGCCTGCCCACCCTCACAGGGAAAACAAAGTGGTCAAGGCCACCCAAATCCCATTTCTGTAGAGGCGTCTGCCCTCTGTTACACACACAGACAAATTCTCCAAGGGGTGGGAAGCCTCTAGAGGAAGGAAAAATAAAATTATGTTTTCTCTGAAAGCCTGCACTGTCTTTGACAGGTCCTAGAAATAAGAGGCATCAAAATTGATGTTCCCTGTAGATGCTTTGGTCTGTGTAGGTAGCCAGCCCAGGCAGACTGGGCTGCTCAGAGAGCAGGAGAGACCAGGTGAGAGGAGGAACCACCTCCTGGAGCTCCATCCTGACAAATGGAACTTCTCAAAGACAGACTTCTTTTTTTTTTTTCTTTTTTTTTAAGAAACAACTTCTGTGATTGTCACAAAATCTAGGGGTTTCTAAACCCAGGGCTTAGAGAGAAGTAAGGGCACAAGTCTAGCAGTAACAACAAATACTGGCAGCAGTTCCCCAGTCTGCCCAGCAGCAGCCACAGCTGGAGTGGCACCACACAGGTCACAGCTTTCTCCAGTTCTTGCCACCTCAGCCTTCAACACTGATTCCTGAGTCACACACGAGAAGTTCACCACTAATTCTCATTTAATACAGAACCAGTAACAAGTTTTGATATGCACTGTTCCACAAAGGAATTAAATATTTTCAGTGTGAGAAAGAAATATGTTAAAAAAAATAAATTGAACAAAGGAAGCATGAGGCACTAAGCCCTACAGTAGTCCTATGGCTTCTGTCCTGTTCCTACTGATAAATTTATTACAAATATGTAGGCATGAACTGCAGCAGAAAATTTCATGCTTATATTGATGAGATTAATGGACTATTATCTCATTTCCAAGATTACTTAGAATTGATTTTATGGCTCCTTTCCTCTCACGGGTTTCAGGCTCTGATTAAAGAAAGGCCTTGGCAATAAAACCAGTGCCTGAACTTTGCCAAATTTGAACTGTATTTCCACATAGGCTTTTTTTGTTGAAAGCATAGTCACATTTTGAGAAAGCATTTGAAAGAGCAAAAACCCCATTTCTGTACTGTTGTTCCTTTTTTTCTTTTTCTTTGGCACTAAAATGCTCTGAGGAATGCAGCAGCAAGGAGCCTGGTGCTGCTGCTGCCCCCAGCAGCACACCATGGCAATGGTGCTTTCACGGGAGGTTTTCAGGGGAAGGGGCTTTAATGGTGTTTTCCTCAAAGTCAGCACCAGCACCAACCCCACAACGGGGAAAACAGCCCTGCACACTCCGTACTGACTTGAAATAACACTCTCATATGGCAGCAGCAAAGCAGAGAACCTGGACTTGGGATCTAGAGGTATAATTATCTACATGGTAAATAAATAAATAGAAAAACTGGCATCTGTGTCACTCTAATGTGCCTCCACAGGAACGAGGCACAGACTCTTCTCATGGAGCACACACAGCTCGAAGATCACTGCTGGCTTTGGGAGCTTGCCTTGTGTGTGGCTGTAGTTTTAAAATGGTACACAACTGCTCTGATTAAAACTGCAAAACATGTTTTGCTATTTTCATCCAGAAACAACAATATATCATTGCTAGCTGATAGAGAAGCAGAGGGAAATGTAAATGTACAATAGAACTACAGTCCCAATATGACAGTAAAGAAATCACTGTAATATCCATCTGGTCCTATCACATATTTGGCCAAATATAGCCCTTTCTATAGTACGTAATTTTTATTTACTATCTGTTGCACAAACATACTAGACATGCTTATAAACATGTTCCTTTTTCCATTTCTCAGCACACAATCACAACTAGTTTTAAAAATCATTCGGAAAAGATGCCTAAAACAACTGCTAGAATAACCTCTTTTAATTATCCCCCAATATATTTATATACTAACAAAGTCCTATGTTTGTATAACTGCACACTGATGTGGTCCGACAGAAATACAATTTTTACAACCAGTTTGAAGAAAGTTGGTTCTAGACAAATACCAGATTCAAGAATAAAACTTGAAAGAGAAAGGTGGGGCAAATACTTTGCATTTTGTGCAGAAGTTATCAAACATCAAGGGTCTGAACCCCCCTTGCCTGTTCAACAAAAGACATTGGCACCCCCACCCTGCCCACCTGGGCCACGTTCTGAGGTGGGACTTGCTCTGTGTCTCCAGAGGAAGAAGTTTGATAACTGAGGGGGTCCCAGAATTGCAGCTTGCAAGGTACAAATTCCCCTCTCTCAGCTGAGCTCCAGGCCTGGGGAGAAGTCATTTCCTAAACACATCTAATCGAATTCTGCTCAGTGTCTCAGGCAAATTGAAGGCAGACAAGTATATTCATAACAGGCATCTGAAATGAATTTCACATATAAAATCAGTCTAACAACCTAAAAAAATAATGCATTTGGTGACTCATCTGGATGTCAGAACATCAAGAACTCAGGGAAGGGAGGGACTGGAATAACTAAGTCCTGAGAAGTGCAGGACACGTGAATGCAAACTGCTCAAGGAACGTCCCCATCTCTGCTCACAGAGGAGGGAACAAATAAACAAAGATTCCAGAGTGCAGAAGGACCCCAGGGAAGATGGAAGAAATAAAAACTATGCACCAAAGTCTCATGGAAAAAAAAAAAGTCATCCTTTCCTGTACAATCAAGGATAAAAAGACTTAGAGACATGTGAAAGCAAAAATACATGAGTAAAGCAGTCACTGTATTTCTGAGAGAGATACTCACTTTAATATAGTGCAGAGCCTGATAATAGATAGTATTTCAGCATAGATTCTCCTCAGAGAACTGTTCCTGAGATACAGCCTTGCTCTATCACACTTGCCATCTCTTCCACATAGCAATCACACGTACCATCCTATCATTAAATGACAAAAATTAACTTTAAATTGAGCCTACCTGACAGAAAAAGAAAAAAAAAATTCTTTGTAGAGTAAAAACCTTCATTTGGCCAGCCCAATCTGATAATGGAAAAAATGCCTCCTTCCTAAAGGCAAAAGACGATCAACAAGAGAGACACAGATTCGCAAAGATTCAGCCTTATTCTAATTCCAGGGATGTAGAACAGTGCTTAGGGTTGAAAAATACAGTAGGACTTGCTAAATTTCTGAGTTTTAACATTCAGCCCTGAACTCTCCTGTAGTCAGAAAAGCTCTGTCCTTTAAAAAGGTGAATATTAAATCAGACATCATTTTTTCAGTCTTTGTTTTGACAGAATTATGAGCCCATTACTAACAAAGAAAATAACTGAATATAAAAAAGCCTGCAAAGTTTTAGCTGAAAATTGTTTAGCGAAACAAAGCTGAGCTCTGCTTGTACCTTTGGATTACATTATTTTTGTCTGATTTAAAAGCAGCAAAAATAAAAATTACAATGCAAGGTCAGCAGTGAATGAACAATGAAACCACACCTCTAGATCCACGTTGAGGCACAGGAGAAGCCGTCTTCATCTCCCAGATAGGATGGGCTGACCTTGCCTGGCTGCCTGAGGCTCACCCAGCCACTCTCTTCCTCCCCCTCCTCATCAGGACGGAGGACAAAATAAGGTGGAAAAGCTCAGAGGTCAAGATTAAGACAGTTGGTTACTGTCACAGCAAAACAGACTCGAGGGGGGAAAGTTAATTCATTGCCAATTTGAATGGTGGGGAACAAAAAAACCACCTTTCCCCCACCCCACCCTTAATTTTTTTCACAGGCTCCACTTCAGTCCTTCATTCCCAGCTCCTCTCCCTCTCCCCTGGAGCTGCACAGAGGGCTGGGCAGTGCCCAGGNGGGGCTGCTCCTCTCCCTCTCCCCTGGAGCTGCACAGAGGGCTGGGCAGTGCCCAGGTGAGCCCAGGGCTGCTCCTCTCCCCTGGAGCTGCACAGAGAGATGGGCAGTGCCCAGGTGAGCCCAGGGCTGCTCCTCTCCCCTGGAGCTGCACGGAGGGCTGGGCAGTGCCCAGGTGAGCCCAGGGCTGCTCCTGTTCCCTGGAGCTGCACAGAGGGATGGGCAGAGCCCAGGTGAGCCCAGGGCTGCTCCTTTCCCCTGGAGCTGCACAGAGGGCTGGGCAGTGCCCAGGTGAGCCCGGGGCTCCTNGGGCAGTGCCCAGGTGAGCCCGGGGCTGCTCCTCTCCCCTGGAGCTGCACAGAGGGATGGGCAGTGCCCAGGTGAGCCCAGGGCTCCTCTCCCTCTCCCCTGGAGCTGCACAGAGGGATGGGCAGTGCCCAGGTGAGCCCAGGGCTCCTCTCCCTCTCCCCTGGAGCTGCACGGAGGGCTGGGCAGTGCCCAGGTGAGCCCAGGGCTCCTCTCTGCTGCTCCTTCCCACTCTCGCTCTCCCCCGCTCCAGCCCCGAGTCCCCGGGGGCTGCCAGGGAATCCCTGCCCGGAGCTGCAGCCCACCCTGCCTCCTCCTGCCCTCCCCAGGGGCTCCAGGGCTGCTCTCCTCCCTCCCCTGGCACCCCGTGCCCTCTGTTCACTCTTTTCCCGGAGCCGGGCAGTGCTCGGCCCTGCGGGTGGTGCCGCTTTCGGGGGCAGCGGCCCCGCGGGGCTGCCTCGGGTCTGGGATCGAGCGGGGCTGTGCTCAGGGATGCTCCCTCCCTGCCCAGCAGTGTTGGCACAGCCTCCAAGCCTCTGCCACCCCAGCAAGAAGCTGGGAAGGGACACAGCCAGGATTCTGTCCCCATCCCACCTTGGGGTGAGAGAGGGGCCAGGTTGGAGCTCAACCCACCGTGCCATATTTCTGCTCACAAGACTTCTGAAGAGCCAGATGGCCAAGTTCCTCCCTCAGTGCTCCAAACCTCAGCTCCTGTCACCTACAACATTTATTTTTAATACCCTCACTATCAATTCTCTCAATCATTTTTTTTTCCTTAGTATCATGAACACAGATTTTCTGTGAAACCATCTACTTTGGCAATTCTTTCTCTCCCTTCTGTCTTCAGCCACATTGCAGCACAGCTGTCTCCCATTTAGGGAATTTCAGGTGGGCCTGGCAGAGCTTGAGCATTATCTGACCCCATACAATAACAGTTTTCTCCAGAGGGTCCTTACATTTATTTTATTAGCCCTTTGTACTTATTCAAGTAAACACAAAGGAACCACAGGGCAGTGGTGAATTAGGATCTAAATTTTAATTCCTGTTCTAGATTCTTGATTGGTTTTATTCCACTAGAGGCAAGCTCTCAAGACATAAACAGAATTAAAAATGCATAGACTGAACTTAAAATGTAACATAATAAATGAAATGCAATACTGTTACTTAATAGCCTTAGCTATTGAAAGTTCAAAGACATACTATATTTCAATTATAAAATGAAACATCATTGTGTTCAAAGGGAAAGCATCCACTGAGACACAGAATCCCTTTTGGAGATTTTCTTGTACTATTTCCCTATTTTTAACTGTGAACTCCAGGGGAAGTGCTGTCAGACATCAAACCCATTCAGTTCACCAAACCAGGTTATCAAGGTGACCTAATTTAATCCTTAGCTGATGAGGACATTTCCGTGAAAGACTCTACAGTCTCCAATGGCTTACTGGGGGTTAGTCTATTAAGTACAGAAAATTAGCAGAGCATATTTCTTTATATTCTTAAAATATCTTAATTACAAATGCTTTAAGAAACTCTTTAGCTGCCAGCTAGGGCCAACTCACCACACCATGAACATTTAGGGAGCACTTACAACTTCAATGACTTGCTAGGGAAGGGCTCAATCCACGACTCCACAATGTGGGGCAAAAGATAATCCATTTAACCAAACCACCTCCATTCCTCTGTCACTTTCTAGGGGAAGGAAGAAAATGAAAACAAGGGAAGGGGAAAACATTTGCTTCTTGTATGGATCTTACACAAATATACTTTCTGTGACTTTTCTTTCAACTCTGGTCTGTGGTGTCACACATCACATCTTTGGGTAATGGGGTTTGGGATGATAAATCCATGTTTTGTTCTGTGTCTGTGACACATCTCTGTATTGTTGACATGCACTCACCAAAGCAGTTACTCGCTACAATCAGAGGCTGAATGGCTGCCAGTGAACAATTAAAAGCCTTTTAGTTGACCAAGCTTGCAATTTAAATTCATTTGAAGCCATTCCCACTGCATGCTCTGAAGGAATTAAAGTCTGCTGCAGATGCTCTCTTGGATAGAAACAGGACAAGTATTTGTGTTCTTGTCTGAGCCATAAGAAGTTGTTTTACTCTGCTTGTGCTGTGAAAATCCATCTAACCAGGGCTATTGGTGGTTGGTGGAATGTCACACTCCAGAAAGTCACTCTCGGGACTGAAAACTGCACCAATGCTCATGGATTGAACATTGAGTCATAGCAATGGGGGAAAATCTTATTTCCAGCTACAGCATGGACAGGATTGGAAAAATCCCTTTGCCAGGAAAGCAGAGCCCGGTTTCAACCCATGATTTTCATAGCTAAGCTCAGGAAAAGAGAGTGAAAGCTGAAACCCAGGTGGTGGGGGTGTCTTGGGCTACCAGGAGTGACCAAAAGAGAGCAACCTGTGCTGCTGCTGCTGCTGTTGAGCTGACACCACCCCCTTCAGTTGCTCTCTTGTAGGCTGGTGGTTTGTAGTGGCCATGAAGATGACAAGGTGATTCATGGGGAGAATTCCTTCAGGGAAACATGTCTGATACCACTATTTTACAGCTTCCAAGCCAGTGGAGAGAGTTTGTAAACTTAATTTGCATTATAGGGGAATCTTGGGCTGTAGAGCAAGTCTAACTCCACAGTTTCCCTACAGCTGACTACCAACTTCCTAAATCCTGATCTTCTCTTTTCCCTTTTTATTTTCCCAATAAGTAATTCTTAGCTTTCAGGAGAAAAAACATCTTTAGCAAATAAATTTTGCTACTTCAATTTTTTTCCCCTGTAGCATAAGATCACTATCCTTCCTTCTCCATTTTCATTTGGCAGCTCCTGTCATTCCTATCTAGGTTAAAAAAAAAAATCTGTTTTTTCTGGTATTAAAAAGGATCCTACCAAGTGTGTTGAGGGTTTAGACTCCACTATCCAAGGCACAGCTCCAGCCCCCTGTGCTGCCTGTTTGTTGTAGGTTTGCAGACAGAGCCATGAGAACACTGACAGTGCCCAGGTCATTGCCAGCCTGCTGCAACATCACGTGAGAAACAGAATCTTCTGTACCTTTGAAACAATGGGATCACACCCGTGCTATATAAGAGACCTTTTAACTATGCTTAAATCATATTCATAAGTGCTTAAATAATTGTGAAATAAATTAAGCAAAATTACAGCAGTACATTAGACAATTCTTCAGAAATGCAGTGCTCAAAAAAAAAATATTGTTTTGGTGGTAATCCATGATGGATGAATGCACCAGGGTCAGCTTTTATGGACAAATTACCTTTCTTAGTCAGGTTATTCTCAAAATATTCGTTTTTGAACCACACATTTCTCTAAACTAGCAAATACATTGCAATATAAGCAAATGACCCCTCTGTGCTTTACAGCTGCCCAGCCTGAAGCAGCACACTGAGCAAACAAGAGTTCACAAACACAATCTGTTTTCCTGCACCTTTAAAAAACAGAATTAAACCTGGATGAAGGCATTGCAAAGCAGGTAAGGCTTTAGCATTTTTTTTGCTCCAAATGTGGTGATTTTTTGATAAGAGTGATTGATTGTGTCTGGGTAAGTTTGCTTAATATTTGCTGTGGACACTGTCTTGACTGGGGCTCGATCAATCACTTGGAGCAGGAAATCAGGGCTAATGCACTAAAATAATATCTGTTATGCACTCAGTTAATCCATCACAATCCTCCTGTGCAGTGTCAGGAGTAGCCCTGTGAGTGGGTGTGAACTCAGAAAGGACCTTCGAGCTTGTTTTTATTCTAAAAGAGATTTCTTGTTCTCCACCCCAAGTTGAGCTGTGTTAGGAGTTTGAAATAAATCAAATGCAGTGTACCTTTTAAAAATTTCCAAATAAAAACCATGTATTAAAATCTGTGAAGTTCAGTGTTGCAAAATTTAACAGCAGAACTCCAGTGGACTTAAAACAAGCCCACACTGTCTATAAGTTTGGGTGGATTTCAATTCCCATCATTCACCTCAGTATTTTTCGAATGACTTCCTACACTCTTTTTTTTTTTTTTTTTTTTTTTTTTTTGGTAAAAGTGACTGTTAGACTTTAATATGTTTTACACATTAAATAGTCTCATTTCTTGTAATTCCTTATAGGTCACAGAATAGCTCACATGTACAGAAAAGTGCATAAATATTCTTAAAAGATTAGAAAAATAGAAATTATTTGGATATTTCCGAGTCCACATACCTGACTCAGAAGAATAAAACTTTTGGTGGTTAGAAATTAAGCCTTCTAATAGAAAAAATTATTAATTTTCTCAATGTGAAAACAAGCAAAGATATCAAATGGAGATTCTTTTCCTAAATTTATCATCTCATTCCTCATATTAAACTTTAAAAAAATCAGCAGAAACTTGAAACCCTGAGGGAGGAGCCTTCTGTGCAAGCTGAGCTATAGGACAAGGCCGTGATGTTCTCTAAAATTCTTGAGCTGCTTTTAGTCACCTGGCATATGACTTTATCATTTGAACAGAAGCACCTGACTACAACTAATGACATTTTTGGGTTTTTTGTTACAAACTGTCTGTCTCTTAAATTAAAAGTTTCATCTCTAATGATACCATGAGTTTCCCTTCTGCAGAACTGCTGCTATAAAAAGGAAGCACTTAAAAATTTCCAAAACTTTCAAGTCCCAGGTACCCACACCAGAACCCTGCAGCAAAGCCAGCCTAAGCAGAGGCAGAAAACAACTTAATATTCTAGAAAATGCAGAATTACCCCCTCTTTTGACATCACAAGCACCCAGACTGGCTCTGCAGAAATTTCCTCCTTGAGGACAAGCAGAGCCAGCAGTGAGCTGAGCACGTTAAAAGGCTGGGGGAGCCCTGGTGAACTCCCAGTCCCAGCAGTCATGCAGAACCATGAAGAAAGCACACCCCTGTTGCTTTTGGGACTTGGATGTTGTTTTGCTGCTTATTTGTTGACAGCATAACTAATGTTGTGTGTTTAGAACTGAGTATTTGGGACAGATGAGTCACTACAGAAACACAAATGTGCATCTGATGGTTGAAATCATCTCCAGAGGGAGGGGCAAAACCCTATGGAGAACACTGGATTTTGTCACATAGAGAAGACTGAGCCTAATGACTTCCTTTGCCACTTCTCCAAGCCCTTTCAATTCCTTGTGCATATTTTGCTCCTTGTGAAACTTCAGGATGTCTATGATCAGTAAAGATCCTATAACAACATCTCCTTTTAAATTCACATGCTCCCTAATCATGCCCACAATGTAATTAATACCTGTAGTTCTCATTCACCTGTTGCTGCAGACCTCAGACAGCTGTGAAAAGGAGGCTGCAGACTCAGGTCAGGAACGAACAGCCAAAGCCAAGTTTGATGAAAAATCTACCTTTTATAATATGGTTCACTAGAGAAAAATCGTGATTGGCCTCTGACCCACCACCTCTCACAGGTGACAGTAAGACACCCATATCCAAAATATGTCTTAGTGCTCCCAAAACAATGCAGTGAAAAACAACAGGTGCAAGGACAGGAAAGTCGTTTACTTAAAATCCTGTTTTCCTTAGGCTGCACGTGAAAGAAGAGTTTCCCACATACTTGTGAGAGAAAACTGAAGAATTTCTCTGCTTTAGCCCTTTTTGCATCCATATTCACCCACATAAATTCCCCTAGTATATATAAATTCACCTGTAGCATGACTTTAGTTATGCTGTCAACAAACAAGCAATATAACACCAGTGGGAAACTCAGCATTTCCTTATTCTTTATTAAATTTTCTTTCAAGGACATGGACTTTCAGAGCTCTGACACCCAGTTTTCCTTGGCCACCCTAAAGTGTTTCTCAGAGCAGTGTCCTGCCAAAGGCAAGCCTGGGCATCACCATGTGCTGCAGTGACAGCAGCTCCTTAATAACCACTTTTATTTTGGTTGTCTATTGTCTTCTGAGTGACATTTTGACAATAGCCAATCCACTTTAGTGATCCAATCTTTCCAGGGAGCAATTTGCTGTTGTGAATGAGTTTGTGTATTCTCTTGCAGAGGCTGGAGAACAATATCAATGCACTTTGGAGCTCAGGAACAGTGACAGACCTGGAGAAGAGAACTCATAAGGAGAGCCTGGAAATCTTAAGAACCTTGAGTTAATAGCCATGGTGTGAAACTGGGAACATATTCTTAGTCATGTAAAAAATATAAACGTTCAGTTATTAAATATTGCCTGTATAGGAAATTTAAATTTTGTGTTAGTCCCCTGAACTGCACCTGATGAGGATTAGAAATTAAGTTTTTCTCTTCCTGCATTGCTGATATTGTCTATTTTTTACCATAGTTGTATTATTCAAACTTGAGGTGCCATAGGCCATGTCTTCAATCTTGTTTTAGAGGAGATTTCTTTATGCCAGTAATTGAATGGTAGGCTTTATGTCAACTTACTTGTTTGTCGACACAGAGCACTGTCACCAGCTGTGCCTATAACAATGATTTCTTTTGTGACATGTACGTCATTATCTCCTCCAGGAATTTGTCCAAGGCCAACAATTCACTTCAAATAGTTATTCTGAAAACCATCAGAATGAAAGTACTTTGAAATATTATTACCTTAGGACAAAAACGATGCACTGATTTATCTATGTGCAATTTCTTCCATATCCTTGGTCTCTCTACACATGAGCAGAATTTCACCAAGAGCATGAATTTAGAGCTGTGGCCAGAAGGGAACTTGAAAGATAGCAATGGGAAAAAAAGCTTTCCATTCTGTGACATAATTAGCATCATTATTAAAATTTAGCATTATTGTAGAGTATTTAGTATTGTTTGGGGTTTTTTATTGCATGACTGATAGCAATACAGTGCCATCTTTATCTTCCTGCATGCAGAAGTGAAGGCACCAAAAGTCTATTTACTCCACATCCTTCATCTTTCACTATAGCATGGCCAGAATGCAATATCAGGGCTAAAACCTGTAATGCTGGAGAGGGCCACCAGTTAATAAATCCCATTTTAACCTCTGACCTAAGTCCACAATTGATCCAGGTGGTCTGATTTTGTTCTTAGCATAGTATGAGGTCAGTGCTTTTCCCTGTAACACACAATGTGGGCAGACATTGGGTGCTCAGAGCAGACTCCCTTGAGGTGGTGATGCAGTTGGAGGCATTAGGAGTTTGTTGGAGTTTGACACCCTGTGCCCAGAAAACATTTACTGTCTTTTAACCTGTGCATTTAAAAAAATCCACAGAGTCATGGAATGGTTTGGGTTGGAAGGGACCTTAAAGCCCACCCAGTGCCACCCCTGCCATGGCAGGGACACCTCCCACTGTCCCAGGCTGCTCCCAGCCCCAATGTCCAGCCTGGCCTTGGGCACTGCCAGGGATCCAGGGGCAGCCACAGCTGCTCTGGGCACCCTGTGCCAGGGCCTGCCCACCCTTCCAGGGAACAATTCCTGCCCAATATCCCCTCCATCCCTGCCCTCTGGCAGTGAGAAGCCATTCCCTGTGTCCTGTCCCTCCATCCCTTGTCCCCAGTCCCTCTCCAGCTCTCCTGGAGCCCCTTTAGGCCCTGGAAGGGGCTCTGAGCTCTCCCTGGAGCCTTCTCCTCTCCAGGTGAGCATCCCCAGCTCTCCCAGCCTGGCACCAGAGCAGAGGGGCTCCAGTCCTGGGAGCAGCTCCATGGCCTCCTTTTGGAGTCTCTCCAGCAGCTCGAGGTCCTTCTGCTGTTGGGAACCCCAGAGCTGCAGGTGGGGTCTCACCTGAGCAGACAAGAGGGGCAGAATCCCCTGCCTTGCCCTGCTGCCCATTCTGGGGGATAAACCCGGCCCACTGGGGGTTTCTGGGCTAATGGGGCACGTTGAGCTCATTGTCAAGCAACTCCCCCCTGCAAACTCATGCAAACAGCCCCATGGCATTGAAGCAAAGCAGTTTTAAGCATATATATTTGCATTATGCCATATCATTATCTTATATATAACAATGCATATAGAGCTGTTAAGATTTTCCCTTTATAGTGAGGCAAGAATTACAGGATAAAAGCTTCCTGCCCATGGAATGTCACACTGCAAATAACAGATCCCATTAAAACACCAGTACTCCTGTAATCAAGACAATTGTAGCCCAAACAAGAGCTAAAGGTTTTGTAGAGTGCTGCTGAGTGAAATATGAAATCAATATTGTCACTAAAGATTCTCGAACAAGTTATTTCTGCTGCTTGAAACAAAGGACATGAGAGGTTTTTCAACACCTAGCTTGGCACAGAGGAATGCAAAATGCATGGGTTTACTCCTATCAGTGTAATAGTTCCTTGGAGCCCCTGTCCCCCCACTCCCACACAGACATACATTATTCAGCGTGTTAGAGACCATCTGGAACCTGCTCCTGAAATAGCCCAGGACTTGATGACCTTCCAGATACACTGCAAAAACCATTTGTTTGACAAGGGTTTGGAAGAAGGTAGTGGGTGTGTTGTTTCTGAAGGGTTTAAGCAGGCTATTTTACAGTTTTGATTAATGCTTGATTTAATTTACTATTTGTATGTGACTGTTTTGGAGAGTGAGAGGTCACCCACTCTTAATGTTGTGCTTAATGTATGCTTCCAGTGTTTACTGCTGAAATATAAGTGTGCACATAAAGAACCCCTGGCACAGGGCCTGATTCCTGCCCATCACAGCCACTCACTGAGGAGCCTCTCGCTGCTGGAGCTGCTGGGCTTTGTGTAACACAGGAGTTTCCCTCCCCTGAGACCCCAGCCAGACTTGTAGGTGCAATTGTGACAGTGTGTCTGCAGCTCACTGACAAACAGCTCCTGAACCCCACATCCCAGTCTGCTAAATGCTGCTCTGCACCTGGGTGATAAGTGATACACAGGAAAAAAATACAGATCCTCACGAGTCATGGCTTGTGTAAGCATGAAGAATTAAATCATAAACAGCTGCATAAAGATAAAAACCTGCCAACTGTTCATTCTACTCTTGTTTCCCCTTTTCCTTACAACTGCCCATGTTTTAAAGCACAGGATTTAGAAACTGCAAATATCCCTTGTGGCAAGGACAAAGTTTTTGAATATGATATGAAAGATGATGAATGATCAATGGTGTGATTAAAAGAGCAGAGTGTGGAGAAGAGGGCATGGTCACAGTGCTGCAATGAGGTTAATGATCTTGCTTCGGTTATTTATATGGAATAAATAATTCCAGCATCACAGAGTTCTCTACTTTCTGACAGCAAATGTGGTCCCTCACATATCCATAAAGGCAATGGAGTTGCTACCTGAGTAAATACCAAGCATTCTGCAAAGGAAGAAATATACTTCTATAGAAAACTGGGGTAGAAATTTCGTCAGATATCACATAATTAACTCCAGGAGATCTATCAGTGCAATCCTATAAATAAATACATGTTTCTTTCAATTCAGTCAGGGATTTGCATTTAAAGACACAGAAAAACCTGCTGCACACCACGCCTTGCATCAGTTTCTGTAGAGTAGAAGGGGCAGGGGGGAGAATCTACAGAAATGATAGGCCACATGAGAAAATGAATGAATAAATGAAGATTCTGTATTTTGCTGAGGTGGATGAGGAATCCATTTGGCAGCCCACCTTAGACACAGCTGACTTGTACCCCATTCCTGCAGGAAGGATTTCCCTGCTCAGCACACGGCCTGTGTTCCATGGTTGTAATGAACTGCTGGGTGCTTGAGTAGAAGGCAAAGACACCTCATCCCTTCACTGCTGGATTTGTCCTCAACAACAGGTTTTTAGTTTTATGTCTGCTGGAAACGTTCATGACACGATTCCAAAATAAACTCACTTGCTCTCAGCAGACTGAGCGTGCGAATTCCGCGGTGAAGCCCAGCTCAGCACATCCCTGCTCAGCCCCAGCAGGGACAGAGCCCAAAGGTTTCCAGAGCTTGGAACACAACCCCCCTGCAGCCAGCCACTCCCAACACAGCTTTTTGAGAGTCCCAGCTTTCAGTCTCTTATCAACATTTTGGTTTCAAGACTGATTTCTCGCTGGAGTGCTGCAATGCCCCGCGAGGCCGTGTACCAGTGCACGCCTCCAGCTGCTTAAGTTGCTTATTTTCCAAAAGGTTACTCGTAAAGTGCAGGTCGTGGGGATTAAGTCATGTAGCTCCCATGGAGTACAGCAGGAATTTCACAGTAGAATCCCTGCAAATTCTTTTGGGAAATGTATTAATTTTTAATGAGTCATTAATCACTTTGCTGACTTCACAGCCAGCACTGCTGAAGCAGCCTGACATCAACAGCTAAGGAGGGTGTTTATGATTTGTTAGACACAACCAGAAACTGCCTTATTTACCTGGCTGATCTGGCAGACTCCAGGATTCTGAAGACTGGCTACTGACACCCCGGCTTTGCCTTTCACTGGCAGGACACTTCATCTGACAATAGATCTGGGCATCCACTAACAAAATTAAGCTCAAATGTGTCAAGTGCAGCATCTGAAGTCACTAGAAAATAATGCCCGTATCACTTGTGCACACAATTCATTCCAAAATTTTCCATGGCTGGTAAAATGCACAATCTGAACAATGCACTTTGTAAATGATTTCTGAGCTGAATCTTTTCAAACAGCACTTGTATTTAGAAGTATTTTGGGGTTCGACATCACAAAATGATTGAAACTGCACAGTGATTAATCAGCACTAATGAGGCACACGGCAGTGGGGTTTTCTCTGTGCCTGAAGAGGAAAGCAGCAAACACCAAATATTTCAGTATACTGATAAGGGGAAGCTGCATGATGATGATGATGTGGAGGAGGAGGAGGAGAAGGAAGAGGAATGGTACAACTTGGAGGATTTTTTAGATTTAAGGAGACTTTTCTGAGAGAAGATAGTTTTGCTTATGACTATGGAAAATCATATGGAGAGGGAAAGTGTAGGGAATAACAGTACTGTGATAATCCATTGCTTAGTAAAATGTTTGGGATTGGTTTGGGGTTTCTTAAGGAAGAACAGTTGTTTGAACGGAAATGTAATCTTTCTACCTCAGCTCAGGTTCACAGCAGGAATTCAGAAATACATTAATCTTAGTCCAGGTATTCTCAGTTATAAAATGGGTAGTGAAAATGAATCATACATTTTCAACAGTCTGGGGAAAGTTCTTAGAGATCCAGGGAAACCTGTTACACTGACTTGGATGGAGTTAATTCTGTCCTGAGCAGCCCCCATGGTGCTGTGGTTTGGATTTATGGTCTAAACAGTGCTATTAACACAGGGATATTTTATTTACAGGTGCTGAGCAGCACTTACACAGCTCCAAGGCCTTTTCTGTCTCTCTGACTTCCCCACCAGTCACAGAACACTGGAAGGGGACAAAATAGAGGGAACATAGCAACCAAGGGACCCCTGTAAATGTATTTTCTGTTTCATCAAGAATAGGGAAGGTGTTGTTACATACACAGGCTGTCTACTCTATTCTTCCTGCTCTGATTTCCAAAGCACTCACTACATTGCAAAATCACAACCAATGTGTAATATATTTCCCAAAACTTCACCTGAGTCAAAAATTATTTCCTGCACAGTTTGTTGCATTGAACTCTGACCAAAGAGTCAGTACAGTTTGGAACACTATGGATTTAACAACAAAATAATGAGATGATTTTTTTTTTCCCTTTGAGAGCCCTGTAAGAAGCCATGAAAGGTCTGAATCTGAGGGTAGCTGTGACTTTGGGCAGCTCTGCAGGAGCCAGCTGGAAGGGCTGCTTTGCTACCCAGCGTGGTGGGAAGCTGCAAGCAGCTCTTTGTCTGCAGTCCTGGGGGCCAAGGAGCTCCATATTCCTGGGGAGTTAAACAGCTTGACAAGGTGAGCCAGGAGCAAGAAAGGAGCTCTCAAAATCCTCAAACCAATTTCCTGGCATTCTGGGAAATACGTGAGCTACACCAACCAAACGTTTTTGCTGTAAGAAGCAAGTCCCAGCACCCAGTGAGACTCTGAGAGAGCAGCTCTCCTTCCAAACCAGAGGAGTCTGAAGCATTTAACTTTATTACTGATTCTCTCAGAGAAGCCCAGCCATGCAACTGTTTTAGAGTAATTGGGGAGAGAGTGAATATACCCACAAGTGAGAGATCCTGAATTCACTGTGAACAAGAAGATGCTTCATTTAAATTAGTTTACAGAAGTTGGATAATCTTCCAACACTGTGGATGTGACTATGAATTTAATGTATTATTTTAGAAAAGGCAAGAAGCAGAAGTATACTGAGAATTTGACTACAACCAAAATTTGTGAAAGTGGATTTGGTGGCATTTGTTTCAACGTGTCAAAGCAATTCCTGGTATGTGGGAAAAGATGCAAAAATATAAGGGGTTTACTGGCACATCACACTGACTTTGACAGATGCCATTCCTTCAGCAGGGGAGCTGGTTTGGGTGTAAATAGAATTCTAAATACCAAGACAGGAATTTTGAGGAGACAAGGGGACTTGAGCTCTTAATTTAGTTTTATAATTTTTCAGTCGTTCATATACTCAACTTTCTGAAATTCTCCAGGATGGAATATCTGGAGTTTATCCTAGCCTCCAGAAGATAGCTAATTGGGTTTGTAATCAGTCAGGCACAGATCTGACTCCAAAGCAGAAGGAAGGTTGTGTTCTGCATGAGCTGGTGCCCTGATTGCAGAGAGTCCATAACTGCAGAGACAATCAGAGGGGGATTTTTACAGCCCCCCCTTAACAATTGCTCACAGCAGTTTAGTATAAATTACTGCAGGCTATCACATCCTATTTTTCAGTCATGGTAGCAGGGTAAAAGCTGTCAATTGGGTTTTTTTCCTAGGGAAACTCTTTTAATACTGAATGAGCAACAGTATTCTGTTGAACAGCAGCTTCACGTGGAGAACATATTTTACAGAAATATAAATGGTTAGAAAGCAAAAATGATTAGTCTAACACCATTTTTGCTATCATTCCGTTTTCTTGCATGCAATACTTCCCTGAGAGTTGATAATATTCTCCCATGGCACCAGACTCACATAACTGCCTTCCTGTCCTGTACCAGCACAATAAAGCACAAAACTACAGAGCAGAATTAGAACAAGAAGTATGCTAACAGGGCAGCTGAATCGAAACAATAAAAAGAAAAAGACTAAAATTTTGAGCTTTCTATTTCCCAATTCACTTTCCCCATGAGTCATATCAATTTTTCAATCAGCATTACTATATGAATTTTCAGACAAAGACTGACTAGACTTCTTAAAAAGACTATTAACTGCAGCTATTCCAGAGCCGTGGCTTCTGAATTCAAGGTCACGACAGTTATGAATGAGGTTATGGGATTTTTCACTCTACTACTTGGACTTATGTCTTCAACAGAAGTGGAAATTTAAACCAGAAACAGGATTGCAACATGACAAATGAATGAAACTGCAAACTGCAGAGAGCAGGGCTAAGAGGAGGTCATTCGTGAGGCGGTGCAATGAATTGGTGGTGTTGATGTTTGACAAGCAAATAGATCATTGAAACCCAATGCCTGGTGCTGGCAATGCAGCCCTTCCTGCAAGGCTTTATCTTGAGAAAACAACAAACCTTCCTCCAGAATTCTGTTAGCCTGGCTGATGGAACAGGCATTTTAAACCAATATCACAGACCTTGTTTTCCCCTGCACATTGAAACTCTTCCCTCTGTTTTCTGATCCTTCCTGATTCTTCCCTTCCCTCTCTGCCCCAACAAACTGCATGACAGAAGCATTTGGCTCCTCTGTTCCCCTCAGTGCTTGTGCAGCAAGCTTGGCTGGCAGCATTGCTTGCTTCAAAGTAAGGCAGGATAAAGTAGGACTTTGTGGTCATATCAAGAAATCAATGATACACTGAAGCACTTTTTAATTAGCCCACTGCGGTCCTGAACTAACCCCCAGTTACAAAGATTAAATAATTGCTTATGGCATTCTCAGTGTGTAGTTCACCATAGTGAAAAGAAGACTATTGACTCGACTGCTAAGTTTTGAGAACTGATGAAGTCTTGCTGAGTGCAGAAATTCTTTTCAGCACAAAAAAACCCCAATGCAGTTTTATGACCCAACTCTTTTGAACTATTTTAATTAAGGACTCCTATGATAAGAAAGAAGTTGAAAAGCTATTTAGCAGGAAGACAGGCTCCCATTTAAATGTTGACTCATGAAGTCAGCACTTTCAAGGGTATTACTGTACATTTGGTCTTTTCTGTTCAAAGCCATTAACTTCTCCCAGCACATTTCTATCTATCGTTTGTCTCCACGATTAGGAACCTGTTAAAGTCAATATCACTTAGACATCTATTCTCTTTCAGTCACCCTTGATTTTTTTCCCTTGTCTGCCAAAATTTAGACTACAAATTTTAATAAACAACTGCTGTCACCTTTCCATCCAGATCTTCTGTGGTTGTTATCTGGCACAAGCCCCCTGATCTAAGTGAGCCACCTTGACAAAGGGCTTGAAAACCCGGCCTTAAGGACTCATTATATTTAAAAGTGTAACTAATTTAACTAGATAGTCTTTCAAAAAGGTTATCATTGCATTCATTTTACTGGTAAAAATGTATAGGAAACATTCTGAAGGAAAATGACATTTTTAAATGATTGTAGAGAAATGTAGGAATAATTAATGTTTTTGAACAAAGTATATTCATGGTCTTTCATCTTATCTCTTAATGTTTAAAACAAATAAAAGCATATGAACTTGTATTTTATAATGCTGAGTTCATCCACCAAATTATGCCATCTGTGCAAAACAAAAAGGAATATTTGCCCTTCAAAGCATTCCATGACAGAAAATCAACAGAGCACTCCGGGCTTGCTATTTTTAAAAGATATTCAGACTGTGTAGTAGGAGTCTCAAAATCCCACTTGGTTTCTCAGGAGATTCGTAGGGATGTGAATTCCTGTGCAGAATAAGGCTGGTGCCAGTCCCTGGAGGGGAGCAGCCGAGGCTGTCAGGACACATAACCTGTTCCACTGCTGCTCCTGCTCAATCAATCATTCTCAGTTAAGAGAAAGGTGGGCTTTGGCATTGAGATACAGGCCATTCATCAAGGTTAGGGGAAAAAGGAAAAGAAAAACTCAGGTTTTATGAGCAGATGTCCAGGCAGCAGGAGCAGCAGCAGCAAGAAGGGCAAGCAAGAGGCCGAGGAGCTGTCGGGCTGAGCACTGGGCAGGGCCCAGCCACGGGCACAAGGGACAGAGACAGCAAAGGATCTGTGCTGTGTGTGCTCCACTTTGGAAGTGTAAACACTGCCCTGTGAATGGGAAACACAAGACATCCAGACAGGCATGGGGACAAAGAGGACAGAAATCCAACCTCAGGCTGAAACCCCAGGAGCTCTTGGCCATTTCTGTGCTGGAGTTCCTGGGTCATTTGGCATTGATGAGCTGCAGGCACTCACCAAGCTTCCCAAACTGCAAACTAAAGGGCTGCAAACTCGAGCTGTTGCAAAAGGCATCAGAATGATTCCTCCCAGGGCAGTGCCCTTTGCAGGGCGTTGCAGGATTGCTGACGGAGGCACTGGTGGCCAGGGGCTGATGGCAGCAGGTCCCTCGCTGCCCTGAGAGGCTGGCAGGGCACAGGGAATGCATTTCTGCCCTGAATTGGGTTGAACCCACTGGATTCATACATCACTGTGAGGAAGCTGCCTCCCATGGTGCCACACTGAGCAGGGGCAGTGCTCCCAGTCCATAAGGAATACACTCATTTTCTCTGCATCAAGGGCAGGGAAGCAGCGAGTTTGTCAGCAGTAAGGACACCCTGTTTGCTGGGAGACATCAGAGACAGAGACTTGGCTCATTCATGGGCTTCTTGAGAGAAAGACAGGAAGAAAACAGGACTTGAAAAGAGCCGAGTACTCAAGACCTCTAAAACCAAATGTACAATTCTGTTTTAATTTTCTTCAGTGAAGGAATATTAACTTGACTGTATTAACTTCTATTTTAGAAGATGTTATGAGCTTATTTTGATATTAAAGATTTTTTACAGCACTCTCTATACTTCAGTTCTTATTTTAGTTTAACTTAATTAAAATCTTTTTGAGGTTTTCTTCATGAGACACACTTAGCCTTTCAGTAACAGAATACAGATAATTATATCACTCCAAACATTCAGAGATAGAGTGAACAAAGTAAGGCTGTCCAAATTATTGTGTTAGAATAGTGTCTCCCTTATTATTTTATACACTGGGCAGGCTTGGTGCCTCTGGAGAAGATCCTGATGATGTTTCAGAGCCTGCTTTAGAATAATACTTATTCTCACCAGAGCCAATGTGCCAGGACACCAGGACTGAAACCATTCCTAAGGGAAGCACCTCCCCAGGCAAATGACACCCCCATACCTTTAAAGAAAATGAATATTGCAATATCAGCTGTTATGAGCTCACAGAGGCTGCAGCCAGGTGGAAAGTTTATCCATTCCTCTTTAAATCATACCTGCACCATCACTTCCCACCAGCCTATCCACACACCTTACTCTGAATCTCAACAAGGTGACTTCTAAAATTGATATAGTGATTTTTCTGAAATAAAGAACAAGTAACAAAAAGTTGTACACATGTACAGCTAGATATTATTATTGACAGGGTGCATGTAAAAATGCATGGAATGTAAAAATGCATAGAAATCTGTCTTGCACTTGCACTTTGTAAGACAAAGTATTTTGTACATATTTTATTAAAGAATCTCAAATTTAAATAGTTTTATTGTGTAAGTAAACATAGATTTTAGAAATTAAATTATATTTTTCTGGACTGGCTGTAACTTTGCACAGATAAATACTAGCATTGATTCAGGAGTCTAGATTGGAAAATCCTGTTGCATACAAATAACCTGAAACATTAAAATGTATGCTCCATCCACAGCAATCCAAAGGGAATCAGATCGAAGGTCTGAATATGTGTTTTCTAAATTAAAAATTCAAATCAGAACATGTAAAGCAGTTTAAAATAATAATTACATGAATCCCAATTAAGTAATACACAGTAATTACAATGAGTGCTGTTAGCAAATTCAAAATAGGGTTTGGGTGCAAGGCAGTGCCACGAACACAGCCCCAGACAGGTGTACCCACACAGCAAGAGGAGGAGGCATCCCAGGTGTTAGAGAGCAGTGAAATCCCCTCCCTTCTCTGGGGTTTGTGCTACTCAGGCAACTAAAAAACCTTGCTGGTTTTGTGCTTTTGCAGCTTTCATGGGCTAAAGTGTTCTTAAAGAATGAACCCAGGGCAGAATTCAGGAAACAATCTGTGACACAAAACCAGTTTATAACAAGAGAATTGTGTGTGCTCTGATCAGCAACAGGAGATTAGGGCTACTTGTCTATAAAGTTGAGCTTTGCTTTCTAGGCTCTCACCAGGTACTTCAGAGGACAATTCGAGTGATGTCTTTATCTTAACACATGAGAGCTGCTTGATGAACCAAAGTTTTAGCTCTCATAAAAAGCAAAAGAAACAGCGTGCTTTAGAATTAGCTATCTGTGCTTGAAAACTCAGCAGTCTGCAGCCAAAAAGCATGATTATATATTGTGAAAACTGTCTTTGAAAACTTATTATTGACAGAAATATTTATCTTGAAATTGTGGCCATTTGAGAGGGTAATGTTTCATTCTGTACTGCATGCTAAAAGCACAACATGTAATACTGAAATACCCAGAAACCCCAATGCTCCATGTGCACCCTTCATTTTTATGCAGCATGTGTGATATCCACACTCCACAAGTTTCCAGCTGTACTGGGAATAAAGGATTACACATCATGGGACTGCCAGTAAACCCAGTTCACCTTTGGCTGAATGCTGCTCCCCAATATTTTCCCCCATACTCCTACAGTGATGTACCCAAATTCTGTGTCCTGAAGCTTTACTATTTAACACCACATTTTCCCTTAAAGCATTCCACTCTTTAAATTAATCTGAAACTTCCTTCAATTTTGATCTGGGTAGACTGACTGTACCCATACCCAGTAGATTGCATTCAGTGTCCCAAAATACATTGTCCTTGCAAATTCAGTGGAAGCCACATTGTGCTTGTGATGTTACCACAAACACTGAATCATTTCTACAAAACAAAACAGATAAGATGAGGCTTCTTGAAATATCTCCAGTGTGGTGACACTTTATTTTCTATATAAAACATCCCATTCTATATTTCAAAGTCGTGTTTGTAAATAATCTCTTCCCATCACGATGCTTTTCAGATACCCGATTCCAAAGTGCTCTTTCACTGAGGGCTTGAGACTACAAATATGCCACACATGAAAGGGTCCAAATGAAAAATCTGCTGGGAGAACTGGAGCCAGGTTCAGAGATGAGCAAAGCCTTGGAAGAGACTTTATTTGTGTGGTGGAATGTGCATCCATTCAGCCTCGCTTGTGTGTGCTCTCTCTCTCTTTTAGAGAGCCAGAAAATCTTTTGTTAAAACTTTTCCTTTCTTTTTCCTTCCAAATTTCAGTGGGTCTTGCCCACTTAAGATCTGGTGGGAGCTCACAAAGTCATTGTTCTAAGTTCCAAAGGCTGCCTAATAAGAATAATTAATAAGAAAAAACCTGAGAACTTTCATCCCAGCTCCTTGTGGGTGTGGATTACTAATTGTAGGTTGCCATTCTCCAGGCACATGCCTGAATAAACCAGTCCCAGTATGACTTTAGCATGTGCTGAACATTCAATTCCTGTGCTGGTTAGCAGGACAAACATTCAGCATGTGCTTTGGAAACCACAGACTCTGAAAGGCCAATTTTTGACAGCTTGGAGGAATGGAGGTTCCAAACATGGCATGAATGGCTTTGGGGATGTTTCAAACTAGGTGGATTTTTTTTTCCCCCTAAATTCTTGGTTCTCCTTTTGTTTTCTCTTTGTGACTAAAACTCCTTGGTCAGTTAGAGTAACCCAGAGCCCTGGCCATATCTTACCATGGGCCAAAGGAGGCAAATAATCCCCAAAAATTCCTGAACCCATGGTCCAAATCCCTAACTGTTAACTTTAGGGTAATACCTTCACAGACTTTCAATAAAAGCTCAATGCATACTGCAGAAAAATGCTTCAATAGGGGAAAAAGACCCCCAACCATATCTTTCCATTTCCACAATTAACACACATTTTAAAAGTCAGAGCCTCCACAGCCATGCAGCCCTGAAGAGCTCAAGGGTCTGTGGTTCAACTGAATCATCTGACTTTCAAGCAGAGGACATCTATTTTAGTTCATCAGACTTTCTAAAATTAACCGAGGTTCACAGCTTGGTAAAAAAAAATACATACTGAAAGAAGCCCTCTAAATCTGGATTGCATACTGATAATTAAAGTTCCATATTCTGAAGGCTTTTCTCATAAAATCTGAGGCCTCTTTCCAGTAAAATCATAGAAAATGGAAAACTAGCATTAAGAACAAGCTGACAGGAGGAAGCTGACTCCCTCAGTTCTCAGAAATACCAGAGGATTGAACAAAACACACAATGTCACGGTCAAAAAGGTGCAGCAGGGTCTATTTTTGTCTTAAAAATAAGCTGTTAACAACTGAAATCCACTTAGCCTTACAAAAAAGCACCATTTGTCATATTATTATTAATATGTCTATTATTTACTGAGGTCAGGGAGGGCTATCAAGAGATCCTTTAAATATAAATGACTCCTCACGACTCCACGCAAGACCTGGCATTCTGGAGCCAGAACTGGCTTCCCTTTATCCTTTCAGTCTGGCACAGAATCTACCTGCTTGCATCCAACACATCAATCACAAGGACCTTCCTTCCTTCCTTCCTTCCTTCCTTCCTTCCTTCCTTCCATCCTTCCTTCCA
>JACBWW010000025.1:626334-684100 GCA_020086605.1 Lanius collurio | reverse complement strand
CCATCCTTCCTTCCATCCTTCCTTCCATCCTTCCATCCTTCCATCCTTCCATCCTCCCTCCCTTCTTTCCTCCCTTCCTCCCTCCCCTCCCTTCCCTCCCTCCTTCCTTCCCTCCCTCCCTCCATGTGGTATCTCCATGTCTGTGGGTTTCTTTTAAGACTTCAGATTTCATAATTAACCTAATTTCTCTTGATGCACAGTCTCGGTTGTCCTTAAAATCCTTAAATCACTTATACCTTGTTACCTGTCCCTTAGGTTTGTGCAATATTAGAGGCTCAACCAGAGCACAGTTCTCACTTATTTGTTGCACTGCAGGCTGAGGACAGAATTTGAGCAGCCTTGTGGTGAGTGAGACTAAGCAGTAGTGGTTGTGGAAATGTGTCACATAACAATTAACGTTCCCCCAGAGCCCTAAGTTAAGCCAGGCCTGGCATCTCAGCACAGAGCAGTAAATCTAAGGAGCCATTCATCTTCTTTCATTCAACATTCATACATTCAACATCCCCTGTGCTCTCTTCCAGCAAAAGCATCCCTACCAGGGGTACTTCCTCCTCCCTCCCACGGCCAGCTAAGGAAATCCTTCCTGCTCTCCATGACTGCCCTGGAAAGGCCCCCCATTCCTGTTCTGGCTGCTCAGCAGAGCCAGTGCCAGGCTCAGTTTGACCTTCAGAATGCCCAGGAGCTCTGCTCTCTGAACTCACCTGGTTCATCTCCAGCTGCTCTGGCCTCTGCCACTGAGCAGCAATCCAACACATCCACTGTCTCACTGCTCATTTACAGTCAAAAATCTGTTTTCATCGAGAAAAAGGAACATTTTCCAGATGTGGGACAGGTTTCTGTCCTACAGAGGAGCAGTATCCACTGTTTTATTTTAACTTCATCCCCAAGCTACAGATTTTCACCACCCTCTTTAATTTTTCAGTGCAGTGATTAACTGCATAAATGTCAAAGATTTTCCCACAATAAACTACTACAGCTAAATTCTATTTGTGCCCATAGTTTCCTGAGGGTTGAGTTATTGCTTTTTTCCTATTTTCACTTCTTTCAACAATGTGGCCTAAGATGGTCCTGTCGAGGTGTTTTTCATTTCAAGAATCTGATTACTGCAGCATCTGGTTTGATTTTCCACTAAAGCCTTTTACAGGGGCATATAAACTTTATAATTAAAGTTAATAAACATAAACAATTGTGAAGTTAGGAATGGAAGAGGAGAATACTAAAACAGGCACAGAAAGGACAGAAAAATACCAACAAAAGTATTACTTCCTAAATTTCAACAACTCCACAAAGTCACCCCTCTCTCCGTGGTCAGTGTTTGTCCATCTCTCACAACTGTAACGCAGAGAAAATTTGCCTCAACAAACTTAGGTTACAGAATCTTCTCTGTGCTAAAGAAGTCAATCCCATATATCTTTTATAGCTTCCTGAAAAATCATAAAATATATATTTATGTCTGATTTGTTTTGGTCTTCGTTTTTATATTGTACAAAAAATTGTAGCACAATAAAATGTATTGATTTTATCTATACAATTTATGTACAGTGGGATAGGAAAAACAAATGTACATAATTTACAAATTTATTCAGGCAGAAGGTTGAAAAACAAAGATGCAAACACAGAAAAATATTTCTATCAGTCTACACTACTTAATTTAGAAGTTTATAAGAGAAATAACATTCATGGGGCAAGTGGAAGTAGCATTTAATGTGCAGTATTATAAGCCACAGTCACTTTAAATCCTGTATTTCCACATTCATTAAAGCTCTGCTCAGGGGAGTCCTGCTGCTAAAATATGATTTGGTTCTTTCAGAGCAGTACCATTACCTGATGATTTTGAAAGACCCTCCTGTTACAAAGGGAGAGGGAAGGTGAGATGTATTCCCTGGGATTGCACAGGACAGCTCAGAGGAGTCAGGCCCAGCTCCCCTGGGCATATTTAGAGTGGGAAAGGGGAATGAGCACACCCAGGTGGGATCTCTGGTTGTGACAGAAATACTGAATTACACAGGGGCAATCCTGATGTGGAATAGTCAGGTGCTTACTGAAAAAAAACCCTCAAAAACTACAAACATAACTTTGTTCCCTATTTCAAGAATTATTTATGTCTCAACAGCCCAGTTGGGCACCAGGAATCATCATGACATTCTTGTACTCTTCTGGACTCTTTCAAAACAAGCAATTTCATTTCATTTTCCAGTATTTTCCAGAAGTGATGAGACTCCTGCTTTTCCTATTGCCACTAATGTCACAGGACCTGGCTGATGGAAGCTCAGTGGGCTCTGCACTATTCCTGAAATTCCTGTAGGATAATTCCCAGAGCTCTCAGCAGTCATGCAAGCCCAAAAACACATCCCCTATTTTTGTGCACCAAAAACTGTTGCTGCTGGTGTAATTTGTATTTATGCTACTTTATCACGCAGTGCTGACAGGGCTGCAATAGCCCAACTCAACACTGCTTTGCTATTTCATTTTGGAGAAATGATTCCAAGAGATTTGGTATCTTATTATGGCTTCATTAGAGAGGAACAAAAAGACATATAACTGTCTAACAGCCTGTGGGGCTTTCATAGCATGGAGATTGCTGGGACATAAATGCTTGAAAGTACTCCTAAAATGGCCAGATGCAGCCCCAAATTCCCTTTATGGAGAATAAACTCAGGGTACTTTTTTTCATTATTTCCATCCTATAGGATAAATGCAAACCAGGTGCAACAGAAGCAAGAGCTTGGACTCGGATTAATAAAGTCATAAATCAAAGTTTAAACTAAATACCCGTTCCCACTCAAATGCTGTTAAATTCTAGTGCTTGTTGAAGTGTAATTCTTCTCATTTGTGATTTTTTTTATCCCAAGGACCCCCCATTTCACAATGAGAGCCCATGGAAATGCAGGATGGTGTCAGCGCAGCTCTATGTGCCTGAGTGCAGCCAGGAGGGACAGGGCTCCCTCTGTGTGCATTTTTCCTGGGGTGCACACAGGAATGATGTGCACATTCATGCTGTGAGTTCCATGTGTGTTTAAAGAGCCTGAGAACTGTGAAATATCTGCCTTCATACAAGGATATAATGATGTCTTTACACCTGTCCTAATAATTGCTGCCAGGCCAATAAACTGTGTACTGTTCCTAAATCACATTTCAGGGACCTGAACCTGATTTGCAAAGCCAACAACAACGAGATGTTGATGCTCTGAATCCTTCTTATCAATGCACACCCTGTTTCTTCCCCCCTGCTGTCCCAGCCAGGCTGTTCACCCTCACTGAACCCTCTTTCCTACAGGTAACTGCTTTCACCCCCTCAGTTTTGGGATGTCATCAGCAGGGCAGCTGCTTCTGTAGCAGCCTCTCTCAAGTTCATACAGCTGGGGGGGTCTGGCCAGGCTCTCACAAATATAGACAAGAATTCCTCAGATTATTTTTCCCTCATGGCTGGTGAACCTCTTGTCTCTTTAGGCTCCAGAAAGTAGCAGACACCAGTCAAGTCAAACATTCAGAATTGCTGGGAACTTCCAGTCCTTTTAAACTGTTCTTGCATGAAAAATACTAAACATGAACCCTTCCCAAGCATGTTCCACCACAGAACTGCAGTGTTTGGACAGCAACAGCAGCAGGAAGCTCAAATGCCCTGATTTCCTGCAACATCTGTGCAGGGAGAACATCAAAGCAATATATGAAATGGCAATTTTTAAAAGACACTGAAGGAGGCTGAGCCATAACAGTCTAGAAGAGAAGTTCATTACACTTACATGTGCACTTACAGTGTTTATGAGTCTCTAGGTCTGAGTAAATAAGCCAACACTAAATAAAAGGAAGCAGTCAGAAAGCTGTCATAGTGATCTACTACAAATTTCAACCTTACTTACATTTACCCACTCCTCATACATCAATTCATTTCAAAAGAATCAAAATTCTTCTATAACCTTGTCTTCTATAATGGAATAAATTGATATGCAGGATTTAACAGGGGGGTTAAATAAGACTGGATGTGCTATAAGGATATAGACAGGAAAGACACAGAAAAGATCTGATTTTGGTAATACATTTATATGTATAGTCACCAGAGAATAATGATCATTTTGCAACATGAAACAAAAAAATACTATCAACACCAGCAGCATCTCATACTGGGGCAGTATTAGTTTGGCCATAGTTAGAGGGGGGCTTAATCTTACCCAAGATTTAACTCCTGATTCCACAACATTAATATGAAAGGCTTTCTACTGCTGGGGTTTTTAAAGTGTCAGCCTTCACTTCAATGAACAGGTAGAGTCTACCCAGAGAATATCCTTGTGCTGAAAATAGGTTTTGATTTTATTTCTCATACATACTTAAAAGCATTTTAAAGTATAATTGCTTAAGTTGCACACTGAAGTGAGCCACTGGTGCTGTAAAAGGACATCTCTATGCAATTGCACTGAATTAGCTCTTCACACAGCCCTGGCCCTGCCTTCCCACCAGGGATGGGCTCACATTTGGGTCTGGTTCTGAGCTCTCAGGGTCTGTCTCCCTTCTCTCAGTCTGGCTTTCCCCAGCAGGGCTCTACAGACCCCAGTGCTAATCAGGGACTACAAACAGGCCAAAGGAAAGCTGTGCAAATAAGCCAGGGTAAGAGAAAGCCTTTCTGTTTGCCTTGGCCAGGAGTAAATCATGAGTACTCAGGTGTATTGTGTATCAAAACCCAGCAGGCTACTGAAACCCCAATCTATGACAGAAAAAAAATCCTTAGCTGAAGGCAGAAATCACACTGTACACTGACAGAACGAGAGGCCCTTCCTAATGGGCATTAAAAAATTAAGTTTCTGAGACAGCACATTGGCAGCAGCCATTTACTTTATTTGTACATTTGGGAGCACAATGAGAAGCAGCTTTTCAATCTGAAGGATCAAATCTGACACAATTCATCAGACAATAACAGTGAAATCAAAAAGACAGTAACTGGAAAATGTAATCCTCCCCTGAAATTCTCCTCAGCTCACCATCTGCTTCCATTCTATTCCATCCCACTGGGGACTCACTGCCTTGCAACGTCTCCTCTGGGTGGAATTGCCTCAGATGAAGCAGGCAGGGCTGAGAGCTGTGCTGCAGGACCCCAGCCAGCCTTTGGGGGACACAAAAGGCAGTCTGCACCTCTGCCAAGGGAGACAACTGCATCACACAAGGATCAGGGAGCCCAACCCAAGGCATTGCACCAAAGCAAAGCCTGTGCTACCAGAAACCAGCCAGGTTCTCCTGAAGGGAAGGCAGCAGGACTGAGCCACCAGCATGGAAAATTCACAAGCATTTAACTGCAGAGGTTATTTCCTCAGAATGCCCTCAAACACAAGTGGTGCCTGCAGTTGTCAGAACTATTTTGCTGACACAGAAATGCGTTGTTGCTGCCTGAGATGTGCCTGTGACAGGGATTGCTTTGAAGGAAAGTGCTCTGAGCCATCTGGGAAGAATGGCAGCCAAGCAGTGCTGACTGAAATGCTATTTTCAGTCTTCCACAACTCCACTAGACTAAAATGGTGGATATTCTATTTTAAAAGCTACATAATTCCTACAGCATAGAGAGAACAGGGAATGCTGAGATCTATCAGTTATCCTCTAGAGTTTAGGACATTGTTAGCAATTCAAATGCATTATCAAAGGTTATTCTTTCTATATTCACTTACCCCTTCCCATACTTATTGTTGTGTGATGTATGCCATACACCTCACAGCTCCAAGAGAATCTGTGTTTTCCTGTTAATTTGTTCTTGATTCTCTAAAATTCAAAGTGCATATTCTTTGACCAGGATGTGTAAGTGATCATTTCTGCTCCCAAAGAGAGTCTCATCAGAAATAAAAGAACAAAGATGTTCCTATTATTCATCTGAGTTTCCACTGCAGCTGAGGTCAGTGTGGCAGAAACAGAGTCCTGGATGCCCCAACCACCTTGGTGCACTTGAATGGAGTTCAGCTGTGAGCAGGAAACCTCAATCAAGCCCAGGTGAAGAACAGAAAGTTTTTATAAATAAAGCTTCTTATAATTTAGGGTACTCAAGGTTTATTGCAGTAACTATCAGACAGCACAAGTGTTGGCCTGGTGTGGGTGAGCTCCTTTGCCCTACAACACCTTTTTGCCAGAACTTATCCCCCCTTAGCTCCAGCCCAGCCATGCTCACAGGTGTGTCCTCACCTTGCCCCCTGCAGGGGCACCAGGGGGTCAGGTCACACTGTAAACCCAAATCTGTGTGGAACAGTTTCTCCCACTGAGCCACAATCCTTTGGGAACCGACAATTCCTGCCAGTGTTGTGATAAAGTTTATCAGGGGTTTATTCAGTACAAGCTGTCTGCAATGGCCCTGCCTTGCTGAAACACAGAAGCAGCACTCAGTGAGCAGGAGCTTTAATGACTCTGCCCACCACATTGGCTCCACATACTCCAATTTTTAGCAAATGACATATTTTAAATTCTATTAGGAGAACCATTACTTCATACCTTGCAAACAGCAAATAATAAAATGCTGTCAGCAATCATATATTATATACCACAGAGGAGTCTTCAAGGAATTAACAAAAAAGGAATTTACCTAAACTTTCCCAATTTTTTCCTGGTTAAGTTTTTTTTTATTATTATTACTGAGGTGAACTCTCATGATCACTTCAAATGCATTAATAAATTTCAAGCTGGGCAAAGGAAAGTAATTCCTGTTACTATTCATATTTTAAAATATATTATATGTTAAAATTCATTTGGTCTTTTACTGAAATGCCAGAACATCCAAATGCTGAAATGCTTGCGCCTCATTCTTGCAAAAGGTCATGTTGATTTTTCATGTTGAAAAGTTCATACCTTCCCACTTAGCAAAAATGGGAAATACAACAAAAACAAAATATGTTTAATGAGAAACTTCTGATGTACAGAATTAATGTTGTCTCAGACTGGACAAACTAGACCAGAAAATAAACAGTTCTTTATAACAGCTGGCAAGGATCTTAACATGCAAGAAAAACAGGAAACTCCTGAAACCTTTACAAAACCATTTGAAAACCCCTCCATCAGATTCATTTCAGTTTCTTGAAGTCTGGAAGCCTCCAGGGATTCTGGATCCATTAAAAGCCTGTGACAATGCATCAGTTTAGGCAGATTTGGAATGAACATGGATTCTCTTTTTTTTCATTATTTATTCTACTCTAAGGTCTCTCTTTAATTTCTTACTGAGTGATGAACATACATCTATTGAGCCTTTCAATGTCTGATAGGATATTACCTCTCTTACTTTGCAATGCAAATGCAATAAAGCATCAGGAATGTTCTAAATAGACTGTTCTAAATACAAGAATGTTTGTTTTATCTGTTATTTTTTCTGACAAATTCTTTTTTCTGAAATTATTATTCAGCTTGTGTGATGCAAAGCATGATTATATTAAATTAATTGGAAAATTATGTTTCACATTTGCACATTTTCAGTATTTTATTTTCTTTATAAATTTTTGAAAACTGGTGCTTTGGGAAACCATTTAAGCCCTGGAATACCTCATGAACAGCAGCTTTCCCCATTCACATTCAGGAGCAGTTCTTTGAGGAAGATCATTACCAGAATGACTTGCCTTGGTTTTAGAAAATCCATTTTAACCTAAGAACAAACTCACTGTTTGGAATTTCAAAAAATCCTGGCACAACAGGGTTTTTTTTTGGTATTTCCAATTCCACTAAGCTTTGGTTCTCCCCCTACTCCCCCTTCCCACTGCTGCTGTGTTGTAAATCAATGAAATATTTGTCTCCCAGCACCATCCCTTCAAACAGGTTTGATAAAGACAGTGGCCACTATCCTGAGAATGCTGCTTGTCTCCAGGGCCAGGAACGGGAAAATGTGGAATGTGGAATATCTGGAATATCAAATATTCTCATCAGTGGGAGCCTACCCAGAAAGGATCCCAGGTCTGTGGCTCCAAACCCCGTGTGGCTGAATGAGGCTGGACACTGCAGCAGCCAGGACACAGCAAGATGCCCCCATCCACGGTGGCACTGCAAGTGCTCAGGGGCTCAGAACGTCCTTGTGTGTGACACTGCTTGGACATCACTCCAGCAGCTGAATTCTGGGACCACCTCATTAGCTCATGTAAATTGCTGTGTTAATGAGCCCCACCTGCCCTGAGCAGGACTCCCAGGCAGGCTGGTCACAGACTGCTGCACCCACCTGGATTTTGTGAGTCACTTGGACATTCTCTGTTCCATTAAAGGTAACACCACCACTGAAGTCATTGGATTGATGTGGAATATGAGACTGTTCTCCAGCCCCACTGCTCAGGTGTGCCACCACACCTCTCCCCTGCTGTGGTTGGCAGCTGGCTTTTGATGAGCTGTATCTGCCACCAGAGAGGTTCCTGTAGATCTGAGGGCTCGAGAAGTGCCATGACACTCAGTGGCAGGTCACCTCCTCCAGATCAGGGCACGTGTCCATACCCGCTGTGCCAGGGCTTGATCTTACCAGAGACCCTTGCACAACTTCTTTCCCACCTGCAATAATAAACAAAGCCCATCATCTTCGCTCATTTTGCCCCTCTAATTCACCTGGGCTGCAATGCCCTTCCCAGTTAATAAAACTGAGACTGGAGATGTGTTATGACTCCAGCCACATCATCTTATTGTCATCTCTTATCTTAGATTTAGATCACAAGCTTTATGAGGCAATGTCTGTGTTTTGGGGCTGATTTTATACAGTGGCTGGTGCACAGGCTTAATTCAAAACTGGGCTCCTAGGAATTGTCACTGGTGATAAAAACAACTGTATTAATGAGCATGCATTATCAATAATATCATTAGTGTTATTCTCTGATAAATGTCATCGTTTCCAAATCAATGTCAGGCAATTATTTTAAAATATACACTAGATGGATTATTTTCTAATAACCCTACAAATGTGTGTCTTGGTCAAACAAAGAGACAAATTCAGCTCCAGCTAAGCATGAAATACTCTGTAATGTTTTCATTACGAGGTTACATATGAGGCTGTTCATTAGACAGACTAAATAAGTAGACAATAAATAAAAATTGAAAGAGAGAAACGTTCAGGGCATCAGGATAAACTCAGCAGAGCTTCTAGTTTCTCTCCAATAAGCAGACTTTGCATCCCCCCTGGATTCCTACAAGACCCCTGCTGCCCCTCACCAGCTGTGCCAGGCCAGGCTGAGCAGCTGGAGCTGCCCAAGCAGTCCCCAGGTCAGTGGGAGCTCCTGCCTTTTGTCCTCCCTGGGTTTTGGGTCAGGGTCTTCCCCACCAAGCCCAGCTTTGCTTTGTGGCTTTAATGACAACCACTTCATGGTTAGTAAATTATTATTGTTCTCTCTTGGATTATTGGTTTAAGTGCAATTAATTGACAACTAATGACAGCAAAGCTGGTATAAAAAACCCTCTCTCTTTTGTGCTGTCTGCACTGTCTCCCATGGAAGCGAGCTGGGCTCGCCACCTATTTCTTCCAGCTAAGTAATGATCATTTTGAAAGAGCATTACCAGTGTTTCTGGGATATATATAGAGATACACGTGTAGCTGTGCATTAGGCACCATCAGTGCGCTTCTTCCTTCACTTATCATTTTTACCGTGGAAGAAAAAGATGAGGATAATATATACAGAGCATTTAAGAGTATTTGTTTCCCCTGAATGCAGTCATTTTGGTGATATTCATCATCATTAGGCACAAGGTTTGCTTCCATTCCTTTTGATTTTGGTGAAGAAAGCTTTCTCCCCAGCAGTATTTGCACTTGTACAGATTTGGATCCTCCCACTGGTGGGTGCTGTACGTACAAGCTGGATTCAATGAGTGAATTGAAATTACAGAAATATGTACATAAATATTCATCTCTTTAGGCTGTTTTCACCTCCTTTCTCCTCAAAAAAAAAAGGCTGAGTGCTGTAGTCAGTGGATTAAGGCACACTGAGCAAGGATGGGAGGAATCAGGTATCAGCTTCTCAGTCACTAAAGCCATTGCAGTGACCTTGTCTTTCTCAGAAAAGGGCTCAGGACACGTTAATGCTTCCATCAGCTGCTTCTTTGTACCATCCCAGGGACAGAATGTCTCCTGGTGGAAACCACGTGCAGCCTGTGCATTGCTCTGCTTTCTCTGCTTTTATGGAATTAGGAGCATAGAGGGGGTTCCCTCCTAGAAATTCAGCTGTCTAACAACTTGGGGTTTGCTGGTTTATTTTTTGAAAGGTGTAAAATAAGTGACACCTTTTTTCTTAACTAGGAACTATTATTTCTGGATCTTGAGGAATAAGAAATATTGCAGAGAGCATTCTCTCATTGCTCTACTAGGAACAGGCACCTACAGACTACTCAAGATAAGTAGGATAGAAAATGAATTATTTTTATGTTTCCACATATAAAGAATTTGGGATTAAAGTTACATTTATCAACATCGAACACAACAGTGTCTCTAGAGGTCATTTTTAATTAGTGACAGCACTCTGGACCAAGAAGCTGTTAGTCTGAGAGTGTGCCCATTTTTACAGAGCTTTTCAGTGAGAACTCTGCAAAGTGGGCAGAGGGGATGAATGCAAATGTAGGGCAGCCTTGAGCATCCCGTGTCACAAAGGACACACTCATGTCCTGTTTGTGTAGCAAGAGGGATGGGCTTCCCTTGCCCTTGCTTTGCACCATCAAATCCATCAGTTACAACTGCAGATTGTCCTTTCAGATACACACCTGCACCTGTAAATTAAACCTGCCTTCCTGAAATACCCACTTCCAACAACAAATGAAAGTGTAGTGATTCCTGCAGTGTTCTTGGGTGCTTCTCTTTGAAAGGTGCTTCATGTTGGCATAAAATATATAGCCATGACCTCAGAAAATTTCCTGAACAGTGACTTGAAAATGAAAATTCCCATTACAACAACAACAACAACAAAATCTCATCTGGTTCTTCTGGAAGTACCTGATGCACAGGGAGATTAAATGACTTCATCGAAGAAAGACAAGAGTCAGGTCACTCCCTTTAGTCCCTTAATATGTCAGATACACATTTCATTTTGTGTCATCAACTACAGTGGCTCACAAGGACACATGACAAGATAATTTAAGGAATGTGATTGAAAATTTTCGTCGAGTAAGGAACCTCAATGTGTTTTTAAAATGCAGGAGAGTTAGATACCTAACACATACCTTGATCTGGATTTCCCCTACAAGCAATTGAACAATAAGAGGACAAAAAAAACCCCACATTAACAGCCATTCACTGTTATTGTAGCCTGGAAATTAAAATGCCTTTGAAAATAAAGTCAGCCCAGGTGATCTGTCTGTGGATGCCTATTATTATCCAGCAACATCAGAAAAAGGCTTTTTCTCCCACTGGCTCTATCACATTACACCCCTCTATCACTTTCTCTCTTCCCTCCACTTAGTGATGGCTGGGTTTGGGCAAAGCTCTGCAATAAAACAGCTCCTCTTTACAGAGCAAGATAAACAACACATGGTAAATTTAATGCAACCAATCATCTCCCTCTCCAAATGACTTCCATTGCATTTGCTCCTGATAGCAAGTGACAGCTGTGTTTAATGAGCTGGAAGAACAGGTCAATAAAATACATATATATCTATATATATGCATGTTGCTTAAGTGTCTATTCCATACATGCAGACATGAAGGCAGCTCATGGTGTTTTACCCTCCTGCATGACTTTATCATAATGACAGAGCACCACAGGTTCCATCAAACAGGATTAAAGATTATTTCCTCACACAATACTGCCAGTAATTCCTGAGTATTTAAAATGCAATTCTCAAACCTGTAGATGAGCAGAGACCACACCAAGGATGTCTTTGCCTGGCTCTGTAGAGTTCATTACTGACACAGGAGCCCCTTGCCAATATTGTTTTCTTGCTTCCTCCCAAGGAAGAGTTATCTCGTGGAATCAGCTGCATTTAACTAATGCAAATAAACATTTCAAAATTACAGAACTAGAGAGGTGAGAAGCTGCTAAACCCAAATATTTTTGACAGCTCTTCCTAGGGAACACTGTAGCATTTTCCTACTGTGGAAAATACCAGGCATTCCTACAGAGCCACTGTTGGTGGTAGAAAACACCACCAAGGATTTGCCTGACACTGCCCAGCATTTCCAAGACCCAGCTTCCCACTGGATGTTTATTCTCAGATGTTCTCTTAGACTCAGAAATTGAGGCTTTCTTAAATCAATGTACTCAAGAAAAAAAAAAAAAAAAAGCAAGCAATAAGGGGACAAGGTTACAATTTCAGTGCTTAAAGAGCATTTGAACATCATTAGCCCAATCAAGGGTATTCACCAAACTGAGAGAATGTGAAATGCTCTCAACCAAGAACCCAGGGGCAGAGCACAGCTCAGACCAACAGCTCAGAGTTTCTAATTGCACTCTTAGAAAGAATCCTGGCAATAAAGTGCCTAAATTACTCCAGCAGGATAATGATCCCTCATCTGGGATTGTGGCTCGAAAGAATCAAACTTCTTGCCTCTATTCTTTCATGTTCACATACGGGCCTCAAAAAGCTGATTCAATCCTTTCAAAAGTGAATTTAATGAATTAAAGTGTAACAGTGAAAAATTTATTAAGCATTAAGGAAAGGATCAGAGCAAATGATCCAAATGCTGTCTCTGTGAGAGTAAAGGGAATGCCTAATTAGCTGTGGCTTTGCACCCTAACACAGAATCAACCAGCACATCCTGGGGTTGTTTTCAGATCAAAACCATGCCTGAAACATTCAGGAGAAAATAAAATTTGTCACATGCTGAATGAAATGACTGAGTTCTCAAAGGCTGGTGGTNTGCTCCACCATGGTCTCACCACAGCCTGCAGAGGAATCTCAGCTCTGGCTCCTGGAGCACCTCCTGCCCCTCCTTCTCCACTGCCCTTGGTGTCTCCCTGTTGTTTCCCTCACGTGTTCTCACCTCTGGCTAGACACAAAACAACCGTGCCCCACTTTGTTCTGATTTTCTTCTCAAGACCCTTATCACAGAGTTGTCACCAACCTCTCTCACTGGCCCAGCCTTGGCCAGTGCCATGTCCATCTTCAGAGCCATCTGGGGTTGGCTCTGCTGGACATGGTGGAAGCTTCCAGCAGCTTCTCACAGGAGACACCTCTGCTACCAAAAACCAGGCCATGGAAAAGCAACACAAGAACCTACAGAGGAGTCCAGGACAGCTCTTGCTCTTTCCCATCTCAACCATGTCCTCCCACCAGACTCTGCCTAATTTGAGCCAAAAACCTATGAATTCTTTGTCTCTTTCAGGATATATTTGCATACCCAGAAAATATCCTTACACTGTAATGGGTGTGTGTTACAACCTACATTTTTTGAGATGAGACTTAGCATCACTTAGACATGACTTGATATCAGCTACCAAGCAAGAACATCTCTCGTGCTTCATACAAAGACTTGCCCTGTGTTCTGTTTAAAGGTTCACCAGCTGATGTCAATAAATTGCTAGGGCTGACTGAGCAATCCCCTCTGACAGAGACAGCTGCAGCTCATACCTGTGGTTTGACAGTGAGCAAATTCTGATTGCCACAAACGCATTTGTTGTATCAAAACATTGGATGACTTAATTTTACCTGTTTCTCTACTTTGACAAAGTGAATAGAACTGGTTTCATCACTGCTCAGTGTGTGACAAGGTGGGGTTTGGTTGGACGTGGTTTTAGAGGTCTTTTCTAACCTAAATGATTCTGTGAACGCTGTGATCAGGAGCTGTGATCAGTCAGAAACCATCTCAGACTACACGGAGTGTCCACTGACACCAAGGAAATTGTTTCCCACACTGTCTGCCCTGGGAACCATCCAGCAAGGCAGAGCTCTGAGGATGCTCATCCTTTCTCTGCCTGATGGCACCAGGCACAAGGCTTAGAGTGAATTTCTCATTAACACTTCTGACTAACTCAACTCTATAACCGCCTTTCTTTCTGCAACACAGATGCAAAGAAAGAATTCTAGCTGGGGAAGATGGTGTTGCTACTCTAATATCACATTAATAATTATCTCCAATTATTATTATTTCCCATTTTAGGGAAGTGGGACTTAAAAGCTGACTTAAGAGCTCTGGTATTCAGTGGCTATAGAGAATGAGAAGTGTCAAGCTGAAGTTCCAGATTATGCTGTGCTAAATTGCTTGGGCACGTCCTTAAGTTCATGAACTGTCCATTACAATCAACTGCTTTTATAAAATACCTTAAAAAACCCAATGTGTGCAATCTTTCCACAGCTCAAAGACGGCCAGTTCTAATCAATGTCACTGTAGGGCCCAAGATGGGTTGTTTATTTAAATATTCCATCTATTTCACTTTCAGACAGCAGTACATGATGTTTTGCTTATTTTCTTTGTTTACCACTTCTCTTTCTCATTCAGGGGTTTAAAACCAGTATAACTGAATATATTATCTGCACTGAAGAATCTCTTTTGTTGTCTCTCTCTCTCCCTACTCTGTGAGAATGTTAATTCTGCTGCCAGGTCAGCTCTGGCGATCTGATGCCAACTCCCCAACCTCTCTCTATCTCCTGATAGTAATTTTTTAAACAATAAAGATAAAACCAATTGTAACACATTTTTGCAAGTACCCAGAAAAAAAAAAAAAGCCATATTTAAATTGCTGCACTGACTTGAAAGTTCAAGGAAGCAGAAAGAAGATGATAATGCTCCTTTATTTTCAGATTTTGATATCCTGGCAGGCACACTCTGACACTGCAAACATGCTCTGCCTTATAATGCTACACTTAGCGATGAAATTTAAGGACATTTTAAAAGTTATATAAGGATATTTATTGACAAGAAACTAAAACCACTGTTTTCATAGACTTTATTTTATTGCTAAGTTTAATTAATTTTTCCTTCAACCTTGATCTAGATAATTCTGTCCCTTGGGAGGAGGATGAGGGGAAATCATTCAGCAAAAATAAAAAAAAATTCTACAGCTCCGAAAAATAAACTTTTAATTAAGACCAAGAAAACCCAACCAATCACAAAATCTAAACTCAAGACAGAGATAAAATTTAGTCATTTGCATTTTCTAGAGTAACTTCCAACTATCTGGAATCAATGCATGGGGTGTCCAAATGCCCAATTCCTTCAAACAATGCAAAAGCATTCAGCACTAAACCCAACAGTGAATTTTAGCCAACACCTTAATGTTTATTCTTGTGAGAACCAGTCCAAAATCTGCATCAATCACATACAGATGGAAATTCTTGAAGGTTTACATCAGGAGGCTTTCAATCAGAACTGCAGTGGGCTTGGAGAAATGCTAAAGAAGGCCACAGTAGATGTCTGCACAGCCCCATGTCACAGGGGCAGCAGGAGATGCCAAGGCAACCGTGCAAGAGCAGGGCTAACATTTACTGATAATTCCTTGTTATTTGCAGCCTCAGGGCTTCCTCACATTTCAGTGTCTTGACATTTAACTGACCTTGACAGATTTCCCTTGCATGAATTTGTCCAGTCTCATTTTTAATCTATGTAAACTTTATCAACCATAAAATCTGACAGGAAAAAATTCCATGGCTTAATTAGAGGTTCTGTTAATCAGCAGCAGTTTCCTTTGGGGTGTCCTAACCCTTGCAGGGGAGCAGACAATGAACTCTCATGGTCTATTTACTGCTCACACTTTCACTCAGGTGTTGCAGATCTTTGTCATAAACTCCCTCAGTCACCCATTTCTAGGCTGGAGAGACTTTTTTTGTGATCCCCTCCCGCAGCAGCTCACACATCACATTGCTCACCCAAGGAACCACTGTGGGATTATTTGCCATCCTCATGTAGACTCCACACACAGTCTAAGTTTAACAGAATTCAGCTGAAGAAGAAAAATAAAGCCTGAGGTTGAAGAGCACTCGAGAGAACACGGTGTGGTCAAGGGGAGCCAGCACAGATTTAGGCAGGGCAGGTTATTCTCGACCAGCCCTTCGAAGATATTACTGCAGTGACAGAACAGAGAAACACTGTGCTTGTCCTGCTTTTAGCTTTCCCAAAAGCACTTGGAGAAAAATCTGCATCAGAGATTAATGGCCAGGAATCCCAGGCTAGAGGTAAAAATGGGGCACTGGATCCAGAAGCAGCAGCAGAGCAGAAGGAAGGAGCAGGAATATCAGGGTACCTTTGCACAGCACCTTCCCACGGAGCACAGCCCACATCCCTCCCCAGGTGTGTCACCCAGCCCGCCCTGGAACGCCACAGACCTCAGGCACTTGCAGAATCAGCAGAGAACAGCCTTTACAGGAAACTGCTGATTAATTTTATCTGATTGAAATTAGAGGAGCAAGGAGAGCAAGGTGAGCAAACTGTAATTACTGTGGCAAAGCGAGCTCAAGGTACCTCCCTGAGTGGGGCTCAGCAAGGACATGAACAATGCTTTTCTACCACTTCTGTAAGCCACTAAATATGTGTCAAATATGTGTTTCAAGAATTTATCCACCCATTTCCAGTACCAGGTCTGTGAATTCATGGCATGGCACCACTTTAGACAGTGATCTGATAAACATTTCCTCTAAAGGGCCTCAAAGCAGCCAGCAAAAATATTAAAAATACATCTGAATTTTTTTTCTGGTGTATTTTTATTGCTATCACCAGAATGTGGTAGAAATACATGTATTTTTCTCACACACTCAGGTGCTGTGTTGGACTCCTGGATGCCAGGCTGGGTCCTGGCCGTGTGACTCTGAGATAGTCCTTTGTTAAGTGCTGGCTGCAGGATTCCAGCAGCCCGGGCTCTGATCTGCTTGGTTCTTTATCCCAGCTCCACCCCTGGTATCCCCTTTCCCCCTCTCTGGGACAAAAGTAACCCCACACAGAGGCTCTGCCTCTTTTCCCAGCTGCCCCCTTGATCAGATGCACCCCACCTCTCGGGATGGGGAATAAATGATTCTGAGAATATCACCGGGGTCTGAGCTGTATTTCATCTCTTTGCTTCTGCTTCTGATGAGTAGCTGACAGCTGGCACTGGCTTACGTGGAGCTGCCCAAGCTGTGGGATTCCTAAGCTATTTGTAAATGGTTTAAGATATTCCAAGGCATGAAGAGGCAAGCTAGCCACAATTAGCAGTGTAGCAGCAGCTATTCCTAACCAGACTCTGGCATCCTAATATGAAGATATCAAGGCAACCATACTTTTTTGTCTTTTTTGAACAAATGAGGAAAATCTAGCAGAATGACTTTGTTTATGGAACAGTCTGGGATTTTTGTTATGGCAAGATTGTGGCACATTACACAAGTATATGAGGTCCTAATGTAGCATCCTCAAAGCACTTGGATACTGATATGCAGCAATAGAGAGATAATTACGACTTTTAAGAGAAAGAACAAAGAAATATTCTCCTACTGAGTAGTATAAATTCAAGGCTAATAAGTAGTTATTAGTATCACCCAAGTAGAGCTGTGTAAATTATGCAGAAAAAGTATTTACAGATCCATTTCAGTTTCCAAGTGAATTACTTTCAGCATGTGCTGGATGCTCACTTTCATAAAAAATTAAAGCTGTTGTGTTTTACTACAGAAACACAACTCTCAAAGAGGAAGTTTTTAAGTTTCATTAGACAGTGGTGTTATTGAAAACAGGTTTTGAATCCTCACCAAATATATTCATGTAGCTGCTTGTGTACCCAACCAATTAAGGTCTGGGAAGTCCATGCAGTGTTCTAAATCATTCATTGCAAGAATCGAGCTCAAAGTTCCAATCTGTACAATAAAGTTTACGAAAAACATTTCTCAGAAACATCTGAATAATTAATACACGGTTGAGAGAATCTCAAGCCATTCTGCAAGTGGAAAAAAAAATAAATTCCTATGAATTATTCATTTAGCTCTGCATACAACTCTTTTCCTTAACACAGGAGGATTTACTCTTTTTAGGTGATTATCTTCCACAGTAGCTCTGCTACACTGGAGCTTAAGTGACACTGTGTTTGTGACTCTAGATTAGCTCCCAGAGTAGCTGCACCACAGCAGCCAAGCACTTAAAAACACAAAAACAGAGTGAAGGAGGCAGATGTTTGGACTCTTCTATCCCACTACAAGCAACCTGGCTGCCATTAGCTGGGGGGAGAAGATGAGCTGCACCCTCCCCCCACCTGCTGGAAAGGTGTTTTGACTGAGACACGCTCCAAGGTGTGGGTTCATTTTGTCAGTATAGTGCAGAATTTATTTATTATTTTTTATTAAATTCTCGTTATTTGCCTTTCAGAGCACTTCTCTATAGGGCTGAAATACACATTGCAATCCTTCTGAGAAGCTGATAGTCGTTCCTCTCTTTATTTTTCTAAGTTTGCAGGGCAGCACAGGAATCCTACCTTGTAATACCTGTTGTTCCTTATTAACACAGATTAGCATTCCCTGGTTTTAAAACAAAAAACAAAGAGATGACACGATAAAATTTGTTCACTGATGCAGCAGAAACCAATTATGGCACCGAAACATGAAGATTGAAAAGCAACAACTTGTGACTATTTGTTCTGGCTGTTTTCATAATACAACAGAAATGTATTGGCATGTTCCAATTGTGGCTCTTTTTTCCACAGCCCACCTTTCCCCTCCTTCCCTTTTCTTTAAATCAATGGCTGCTTTATCATGGGATGGAGGTGCAACTCTCTCCAGAAACCCACGGAAGAAAGAGATACTGGAATTTCTGCTGAATGCAGAGAAATAACAAAACAATGATATAAAAGCATCCGTGAAGTGCATACATCAAAGTCAAAGGAAATCTTTGTATTCTGCTGGTAATGCTTACAAGGTAAAGTGGCATGCAGATTTCTTATTTAATAAATTCCCACAGAAAATTAGTTTTTCACAGTGGGAAGAATTTCAAGGCTTGCTGCGATGAACAGGCAGGATCTAATCACTGCTCAGGCTTTGTAGATACACCAGGGTTTGCAGATATTTCAATGATCCAATTATTCTGTTGAGGCACAATCACCTTACCTGCATACTAATCAAGTCATATGCCAACATGAAACAACCCTGCCTTTTCTGGAAGCTCTAGATGTATACAGCTCCCTGGTTGACCTTCTGCCAATTACATTCATTTCAATTCTATTAGCTCATCTTTTGCCCAAAGGTGACATAGGCACAAATCTATGGGGAAAATTGCCTGAATCAACTTTCCAGTGCCCAGGATGCAGAATAGCTGCTCAGTGATGTGAATAGGAGGCATTAGATTCTAAAGCTGGATGCAATTGGACACTAAATAGCAATGAATTTTTCACTCATGAAACCTCTTCAGAAACTGTAATTTTACATTCCATAAAAACCAGAGGATTCTGTTTATTAGAGGAAACAAAATCAATTACTCAGTTTTATACCCTGTGAATACCAACTCAGAATGAGGATGAACAGAGCTCAGATCATTTCTGCTGGATCAGTATTTAGAGTGACTTTTGGGGGGCTTCCTTCCTCCTTGGCTGCCTTATGATGTTCTATTCTGATTCTTTGTGACGGTGGACTGAGATATTGGTAAACTTACTGAATTTGTTACCAGTAGAATTTTGGAGCACAGAAAGCAGAGATATTTTTAATATTATATTTTCCAGCTATGTTTTGCTACAAAAATGCTTGTTATCTAGACTTTCTAATAACAGCTTTCTCCTCAAAATAACAAAGAACTCCTTCTAAGTATTGGCATCTATTCCAGAGAGTCATATCAATCTCCAAAAGTCACCAGCATTTTGTCAGTACATGTCTGATGCTCACAAACCCAGGAAACGAAGCAAAAGCCCCAGCATTTTTCAGTTCTAACAGCAGTGACACTAGCTGTTCCTTAGTCTAGAGACACAATGCCAGATGATGTTTTCTTTTCTGTTCCAGCTGTAATGGTATTTACATCAAGTGCCTGCTCCATCCAGAAATATGTGACCTTCTGCAGTGCTGCAGGAAAACAGTGAAAGGACACTAAGAGAGGACTTGCAGAGGAACAAAAGGCATCCCCATGTCAAACCATTAACCTTGGAGCTCATCATTAACCCACAGCCCAGCAGCAGGAGCCTGAAACGGTGTGGGGCAAACCCCAGCCAAGGAGCAGCCAGAAGTAGGAAATTCTGCCCGTGATTAAGGGGACTGGAGGCACAAAGGCCTTTGTGCCTTTCCAGAAAACCCTCTGGTTTCCCTTTGCTGCCTCTTTTAAATTGTTGGCAGCATTTTAACCTCCCCTAAGGACAAGGGTGGGGGGACAGGCCAGCCCAGGACACGGGGGCCTCTCAGAGCTCCGTGTCAGGAGCTGCTCCCTTCCTGTGCCACCTCCCAGCTCCTGGCACCTTGCTTGGCAAACTGCCCCTTCCTACCCCTGCCCAGCCTCCCCTGCAGCACCAGGCCGGGCAGCAGCTGGAATTACTGCACCAGCAGCTGGTTTAAATACTCCGAGGCGCTCCTGAGGACAACTCAGCTCCATTAAATCAGAGGGATAAAAGGCAGATGGTTTTCTGTTTTCCTTCTATTTCATTTCTCATACAAGGAGCTTGTTCAAGGTAGTAAGGGAAAACACCTCCTAAAGAACAATACTGAGGTGAATTTCTGTTGCTTTTTTATCCTGTAAGCTTCTTACAACAAAAAGAAAATGGAATCAAATAGATTCTCTGGAAGAATTGACTTTGTAGAATAATAGCACAGAAGGAACACGGGAGTAGGACAGATGGATAAGATGCACACACGCCTAACAAAAGGATACACTGTTTATTTATTTTTCAAGGCCATTTGTAACACGTGAGTATCCTCAGGAAAAGCTTTTGAAAAGACAATGGAACGTGCTCACAAGTGGGGAAAAATACTCAAGTACTACATAATTTACAATTATAAGTGTCTTTTCTGAAAAGAAAAAATCCTCAAAAATCCTATACATTTGATTTTGCAGCTGCAAAAACATTATCACTCAATTAAATAAATAAAAGCAGTTCCCCATAGAACCGACACTATAGCACAGGAAATCCATTAATTGCAGAACTCAAGCAATTCCTAAATTTATAACCATTATTAAAAAAATTAAAAATTGGTTTGTCTCCTGTGTAGATTTCCCTGATAAATCTCAAGAATTGTACTGTGATGGCTTTGATCTGAAAACCAGCTGAATTCAGTTTATTCTGAAAATATCTGGTCTCTGTCAGAATTATCCATGCAAATCTGGGTGACAAGAGGCTAAGAAGGGGGCAGTCACTTTTATACATTTTGTCACTTTGTCAGAATGACCTCTTCTTTAAAATACCTACTTAACCCTACACTCTGCTATTTTATAAAACAGCTTTTCTTTTTATTGTGGCAAAAAATCCATCCACCTGCTGCACACCAAAAGATTTTATTGTGAACACTTCTGGTTTTTTTGCTAAGCATCCATTTATATTACTGAGCAGAAGAGAGATTGCCAGGTGATCCTGAAACAATTAAAATTTATGTGAATTTCCCAAAGATATTTCATTAGTATTAAAACAGGACAGCTCATGGATTTTCAAAGTGAACTTGTTCTTTGCTATGTAAAGGAATTCAAAATAGAATGTGGTTCTGCACAGATTCCTGACTGCACTGAGCAAGTGGGAAGAGGCAGAGAGCAGTGACCTTGTGTGAGCATCTGCCAGGATCTGCACATCAAAGGCAGACCTGAGATTAGGTACAGCTACAAAAAGATATTTCATGCGCTCTTTCTGGTGGGATGCTTTCCATAAAGTCACTTGTAGAATAATTAAGCATTCAGAAGTTGAAAAAGTGGGTCTGTGTAGCTGAGAGTGTTGGTAGGTTTGATTTGGGAGGGATGAACAATCCTGTGACAGACCTGAACACAGCATGGCCAGGGAGGGGGCTGGCACACTGTGTCCTCACAGGGATCACAGCTCTGAAGGGCTGAGCTGGAGTGCTGAATTCAGAAGGGAAGAATTTTGTGAGGGAGAACAATTATATTGTATTTTTATGGCTATATTTTTTATATTGTATTTTTATATTTATGTATATGCACACACACATTCCAAAATAATACATATCATTATATAACCCATTGCTCTATAAGCATCTCAGTAAAACACTTTTTTCCTCCCCACTACAAGCAATACTGCCTGGCCATGATTGCCACAAGGAGTAGCCATGGAAGTGCAGTCTGTAGTGATGATGCAGAGTTCTACAAGCAGCTTCTTCCTGCTCACAGGGTGCTTCTCTCGTGGCTTTGGGTTTAGAGAAGTGAGAGAAGCTTTAATGGTTAAATTATCACCAAAACATTTCACTGGACCTTTAACAGTAGTTAAAAACAACTTTAAAATTGAGAACACTGAAGCAAAAATTCTGTTGTGAATTTTAAATTGAATTTTAACTAGCTGTAGATTATTGAAACATTTACTGAATAAAGCACTGATCCTTGAATGTGAACAGTTTGATTATTGTTCACATAACTTGCTGTTTAGTAGGAGACAATATAACTGGGAGATAAAAAATACTTTAGCTGCTCCTACTTAGTGTATTCCTTCCACAATTGCCTGCTTGGTGTTCAATTTCTTGCCCTTTGTAGACCCCTGAACATTTAGCACAGAACATATCAAACACAGATGGCTGAATTCAGTCTGTTGTCAGGCTCAGGAGAAAGAGGCCTCCAGTTCCTCACCCACCCAGCACTGCAAAGCAGAAAAATGCTAATCAATAATTGTCTACCAGGTCATAGTTCTCTAACAGATAGAACTCCTAATATCCAGGTTTAGTTAATTTAGTTAATCTCTGATTTAGAAAAGCTTCTGAAAGAATGGGGGGAGAAAGGTGGAGGGTTTTTTGGTTGTTTTTTTTTTTTTTTAAGCAGGGCTGTAAAGGAGCTTCCAGCCTTCAGAACAGAAATTGGTTTCTGGCTCAAGTAGAGCAACTTTTAGCACAATCCCAGAGATTGCTCTGGTTTTAAAGCCCGTGGTGAGTTCTCATTCCCCAGGAAGAGGCACACAGACCACTGTGGGTATGTCAGTGATCCAGCAGGTCCTGGAGAAGCTCAACCCCACGGGCTGGCTCGGACAGAACACTGGAAATGCAGAGAGCTCAACACGGGCTGGAATTCCCTCTCTTCTTTTGCTGAATGGGTTCCACAGGGGAGGCAATTGCATTAACTGGGAGCTTCTTCTGTCTGTAGAGCCTTTTCACTCTGGAGAAGCAATTTCTCCACGCAGGCAGAGCACAATAACACCAATGCCATAATGAGAACACTGCTCCTCTCGGGGCTCCAACAAACACTTAGTGCATCCAGCAGCAAGGGCTGACACCACAGCCCTCACCTCAGCTGGCAGAATTCATTTAACTATCCCTCCCCCCAAACAAACTTTAAATACCAGCTAAGAAAGCATGCTGGGTTCTTTAGCCTGGACTTGTTCTGCTGATCCACTCTGTGGTACCCCTTTTGTATGAAGCATAACTTAATTCTAGAATTTTCTCACAAGATAAAAAATAATATTTTTGTATTTGTTTACAGAAAAAAATATTGGGGTTAATATTTTGTTATTGTATCTCCCTTTATTTATACAGATGTCCAGCCCCCCCAGTCACCCAGAAGTTGTAGTACATTAGTACATTATTGTGAATGAAATAGATATTAAGAACCTACTCGCTTAACTTTCTTTTTTTTTTTTTTTTTTTGTGAATGCAACAGCAATTTCTATTTCTGCCAAGAGCTGCCTGGTGCTGATATTGTCAGTCTATATATGGTGTGAATATTGGCATTCATTTTCCGTGCTGTCACCCCAGCACCAGGCACTGTTTTAGTGCCCTGATACGGTGACTAACATTTTAAACCCTGGAGAAATAAAGATAAGCAGTGGGAAATACAGTCCTAGCAGGGATTCACAAGTGAACATTTCTTGATGAAAAGAAACTCAATAACTTCACAAATGTTTTCATCATAGTAATCCAAATCCTTATGAGTCACAGTAGAGGAAATTTACCACAGATTCCTCTGAAATATTTATGACTCTTACCATTTTTTGACCAAATAAATGGAACTGTGCTCTGAATCACCAGCTTGCCTGGCTGTTACCAGGGAAATTTGCAAAGAGGGGAAAAAACCAACTGACAACTGTTTGGCTTATTTAACTATTCGGAGCAACTGATTCCCTCCCAACATTATTCATGCAGCATTTCCACTAGGAGGCTGGCTGATTTCTGCTCTCTTTTCCAGTCTTTTATGAGCAGCTTCCTTAGTCTAATTAAAGCAGAGAACCCAGCTGTCTTCCCCTCTGCTTCAGAGAGCTAAGGGAAGAACTCCAGGAAAATCACTCTTCAGGGACTCCACAGGGATAGCCAGGATCTAAGAACTGGGAATTTAATTCTCCAGCCCCAGATTTCCCAGAGCTAAAAGGGAGCTGTTTGCAAGTTACATCAGGACCCACTCCAAGCCCTGTGTTTGGTGCAGCCACAGGCGTGGAACGGGGGGGATTTGAAGGAAAGCAAGTAAAAATATTGCATTTCCCACCTGACCTGATCCTGTTCACTCCCAGGTGAGCTGGGAAGAGCCCCCAGTCGTGCCCAGCAGCAGTCACTGTGTGGTGACAGTGGGGTGGGATGGGGCAGCTCCTTCCAGCTGGTGCAGAATGTGGGTCAGACGTGGGGGAAACCTCCAAGGGCTTTTGCTCTTTGAGCCTCCCCTTTGCTCCTGCCAAAGAGGTCAGTGCTAACCAGGGGTGGGGTGGTTTAGAACTGTGACACTTTCTAGGAGGGGACAGGGGGTGGCCACAAACCCACTTGCTCAAGAGATGGCACCTGCCCCCCCCTGAACCCAGGTTTGCCTCCCCTTGCCTGAGATCACACAGCAGGAGGGACAGGGATATAATCAGCATTTTGTGGAAACTGCCAGAAAGCATTTCAAAATTCACTTCAACAGAGACCAGCTCTATTTCACACCTTTGGCAGGCTGGCTTCATCAAACATTTTTCTCCCCCAGGAAAGTTGAAAAATGCCATCTATCCCTGGGAAATACCGGGATCCCGTTGCCTGTGTCTTTCTCTGTGACTGCTCATGTGAAAGACAAGCACCTGCACAGCTGAGCTTGGGAGATCCAAGCAAAATGGTTCGTGTGGGCTGCCCCCAGCATCTGCCAGCAAGCCCTGCATCTCTCAGAGGGATGGATTACCCCTGCAGCCTCCCGTCCTCCCAAGGACAGGGCTCAGGAACAGGAGGGAGCAGGGCTGGAGGTGCCATGTCCCACTGCAGAGCTCCAAGCCTCTCCACGAGGAGAGGGCGCTTTGCCATCGCTGCAGGATGAGGGAACCCAGGGCAGGGAGCACCAGCACAGTTCTGACTTGTCTAAAGCAGGGATTTTGCTGCCCTCATCAGTTTACAGCCCTTGGAATTACCTGGCTTGCTTGGGCCTGAAGCTGACCCTCAAGATGAGCTTCCCCAAAGATGTAGCTCATTAAAAACTGCACTTAACAGTTGGCTGTGGATCTAGGAGAGGTGGCCTTGCTGCATGATTAAGAAAAGTAAAGTGAACTACCAGGAACTGTATAGTCACTAATGAATTTCCTTCGAAAAGTCAGAGGTTAAATACAAATGTCAACAGCAGGATCCCAAGCTGTCCTCAATTTCATCAGTGAAATGGTCAGTGCAGGCTACTGACTCCAAAGATAAATATTTAGAATAAAAATAGAAAGGTCAGCCCAGAGAAATGCAGACTTTGCAAAGCCAATTAAATAAAACCCTCTGGGTAGATTGTATAGTGATGATATCCCAGTACACTCCTGTATCAAATCAGATCAATATAGGAATGCACTTAAAACTGATTTTTGAGAGCTCTAAGCAATACACAATAGGGTAAGCTGCCTCTGAACACAGAAAAGCAGAAACTTCAGGTGAGCATGACAGAACAATGATCTTAATTTTACAGTGTTGAAAACTCCCTGGCCTTGAAAGAAGCAATATATTTGTATTAAAAGTAACAGTGCTCCCTCACTGGCACAGGGAAGTTGCTACAACAGGTCAAAACTATTTAATTACAGAAATTATGCATTTATGGATATACCAGTGCTCAAAGAGAAGCTGTTTAGAACTCACATTGCCATATAGGAGATGGATTATTCTCAGATTGATCCCATCAGGTGATCTGTTCCTCACAGACTCTTCTTTTAAAAACATTGTGTGCAAAATAGACCAAAACAAACTTCACAGTTTGGATTTTGCTTGGAAATCAGCTAGTCTAGTGAGGGAACTGATTAAAAGCAGATTGTCTCTGGTGTGAAGGGGTCGTACTGACAAGCCACGTGTGACACAAGGCTGTGACACGTGCAAGGGAAATCTTCTCCTCCATCCTATTAGAGGTTCCATTAAATGAGGGATCATAAATATCTGCTGCTTTTAACCATGTGCATAACACAAAGAATTATGCCCCATTGCACCTCTCAGCTTCTAAGACCTAAAAAAGTTGGAATATTCCAGGGAAAGTCGAACATCCTCCCTCAACTCATCAGTTATCAACACCACACTGCCTGGTCTGGATCAACAGGATTGGAATTAAAAGTCGCTCCCTAATCCCCCTCTTTGAAAGGAAAATACCTCTGCCTTTAAAACATCATCTGCTTCATTCCCTCACTCACCAGAAGAGCTTATCTGCAGCCCTAGACAAGTGAGAACATTCCAAGCTATGTGTGAAAAGCAAATTGGGATAAGAAAAGTGATAAATTTGACAGTGGTCAATATGTTCCAAAATTTGAATGAAAACCTGAATGGTGGAAAGATAAAGCACACCCTAATTGTGTAGTAAGCCAAAACAGTTCTCACAGTGCTTTGATCTATTTAGTATTTTACATTCACAATTAAAAAGTACCTACTAATGCATTTACCTGAGGTGTGTTATGATCACTCAGGTAATAAGGCTGCTTATTCTCATTTATAAAGCTGAAACAACTTGTTTTCCTTTTTTAAGGCAGGAGAATACAAATTTTACTGTATTTTTATGAAAAATTATCATTTGACTAAGAAAACAAACAGTTCCAAAAGAAAATCTACAATTCGAAGTCTCTCTCTGCTATTTGTTTACAGATTAGGCTTTAGGTCACTGAATTGAAAGCCCAACTGATTTTGCCCTTAGATACAAATAAAGTTTCTAAAGCCTAAATGGATAAGGAAGTCCATAGTCTCATGTACATGGTGACCTTCTGTTGTGTCTTTCAAAGGCCTCAACTTCAAGGTCTGCTGGGTTACTCATTCACCCAGTTTTGAATCATTAAATACATTTTTGCTTTTCACAAATTTCCTCTATTCTGCCCACCTCAATTTTTTTGGTGAGAACTGAGGGAAGAATTGGCATTTTGATGAGCTCCCATTGCCAGCTCAAGAGAGGCCTGAATCAGCCATACCCCAATTTATGGAATCTAAAAACTATACTAAAACACACCTAGAAAGTCACAGTGACTTGAAAGATCACTTTGTTCTTGCACAGGGAAAATCCCACAGAGACTCACATAGAAAAGCCCAACAGTTGTGTTTGAGAAACTGAGCTGAAACAGCAGAGGGTTATCCAGAAGGGATAACCAGAGCTTTTCTTCATTAGTAATAGAGAAAAAAGGGTTGGGTAATATAAAAATAGTGTGAAAAGCTGCCACAGAAATTTTTCACCACTTTGCTGGTTAAAATAAAAGAAAGAAATCTCAATTCTTGACTACTTGAGGAGATCTTCCAAGACAAAAAACTTTTTTTGCTCTCTTATCCTGCTGTTCCTCCCAGGTGCAGAGGAAATTGTAAACAAGACTAATAATGGGAGGGGAATTACTTCAATGCAAAGTGGTATTGTGGAGTAAAAGGACTTCTCAAGTTCTCATTTCTTCCCCCAAGCAACACCTCATCCTTACCTGTGCCATGATCTCCAGGTAACACTGATTACAGCAAGGATAAAACATCAGAAATCCGTCACTAAAACACCTCACACACAAATCTTTTGTTCTCCAAGCAAAATGGAAAATGTTGAAGAACCACCACAAATGAGAATAAGCAGGCTAATTTTTAAAGAAATTCTTTCCATATCATTCCCTTACAGTGCCATCATTAACCTGGACATGTTGATATTTGCTTTTTGAACTGCCTTTTACCCTGAGGCTGCTACAGTCTCTCTGCCCTCAGGAACGCCCCCCAAAGTGCCACGGAATTCCTCTGAGCACAGGCACAGCTGTTGTGCCCTGTGCCAGCTGACAGCCCTACAAGCACACAAGGATTTTCCTCCCATGAAGAGAAACACCAGTAAATTGAATTACTGTGCTAACAGGAGCAAATAAAATTTATTTAGAAAAGGAAGGCATAGTGATATTATCTAATTAAAATTATTCAGACTTGCCTTGCACTGCCAGTGTTTTGCAGAAGGATAGCAGGTAGTACAGTATCCAGTGCCTGTGAATTTATTAGTGTTGAGCTTTAACCCTACAACTGTCAGCTCTGATTGGAAAAATTACGTTCAAGGTTTTGTAGCAAGAAGTGATTAAGTGCATTTACAAAGTGAGGACATCCGTTCCCAAGCTGCCTAACATCAATTAAAGGAGGCCAAATTAAATCGATGTTCTAATTCTACAAAATTAATGGTAACTTTTTTTTAATAGATGTAACAACATTTCCCTGAGGTCCTGTAATAAATTCTTATCACAGCAACTCATGTAGAAAGTAAATGGTTACCTATCCATGAAAATGCCATGTTCAAAACCAGTTATGGGAACGATGACAATAGGATTCCTAATGGTTCCAGTGCTCTTCCAGGCATTTTATACTTGATTTAATGCTTGAGAGTACTTCACTTTTAAACATGAGGAAAGCATGAAGGAAAAAAGATTCTTGTTCATTATGGAACTATTAATTTTTTCTCATTAGTATATTTTAAATAGAGCATTCTCCTAAACTCATGGGATCAGGAGCTAATTAAGGTAACTTGTAATTACTTTTAATCAAAATACAGTCATATGTCTTCACTTTACAACATTTTATAAAAGGCAAAAAGGATTTTTGAATTTGTTTTTTTGGGGAGTTTGTTTTGTTTGGTTTGTTTTGGTTTGAAGTGTTGGGTGACATAAACCAAATATTTCAATTTTCCACATCATTCCTGCTGAGGAGATGAAGAGAGCAGAGCTGTTTCAGATGCAGTTTTGCAATCTAGAAGCTGAGGTGAAGGCACCTTATGGCAGAGTATCCCAGTACCACTGGCTGTGAGTGATAAGGAATTAGATACCACACCACCTGGGGGAGGAACAGCTGAATTAATGGCTCACATGGTTCCTAAACTGCCACATTCTCACTACTGTAGTGCCCTTATAATTATTAGAAAAGATACATTTGCCTACTCTCTATGGCTCCTTTAATTCAGCATTTAAAGTATTAAGTAAGGGTCCATAAACCAAAATTTCTGATTTCTGATTCCACATTCAGGAATATTTGTCACTGCCACTAACTCCTTCTGGAGGATCTCTCCTAAAACACTGTCCTGAACAGAATCATAATTGAATATATCATCCATATTACAGTGGATAAAGTATTTATTGAAAGCTTAACTGAAACAGGATTAAATTAATCTGCCTGTTTGGCCCAGCTTTGTGTTTATGCAAGTCTAGGCCTTAACCTGCTGTGGGGCTTCTCTTCTGAAAGTACAACCAGTGCTCAATTGCCTTCTTAAGTCCATGCAAGACAAACTAACCTAATGAACACAACTCAGTTCTTGAACACTGATTTTATAAATCCAGCACACTCTTGGCATCGATTTAAAATGCAGTTTTGTAACACAGGTTTTGTAGTGATGCTTCAAAATTCATTAAACACCACAGATATTTCCTCCTAGAACATTATTCTGGTCTCCTGACAATCGGTGGCTTTACCAACATGTAATCATCTTTGTTTATCTGTCGATGCCCTTGTGTTATTTGTCAGAATAAATCGTCTAGAGCTCAAACACGATGCTGTTTTCAATTTCATGTTTTCAGAAGTCCTGCTGAATGTGAAGAGCTGTTCAGCTGGGAGCTGCTTTGCCTCTCCAGAGAAGTTACAGCAAAAAACATTCACTGAATCCAGAGCAGGAAAGAAATTCTCCTGTTATGTTTGAAGTCTATGAATGTAAAGTCTGCATGAAAAAGTAATCGAATTTAAAAGATTGAACTCTTTGAGGTTCTCTAGATGGTTTGGAATCTACTCTGAATTTCTTCAAAACCTGCTCAGGACAACATTCACTGTCCTTTGGGAACAAAGGGCACTAAGAAAGAAGGAAATGAGATTCAGTGAGGAGAGCAATTTTCAAACCAACTGCTGGGAGTTACTCTGTTGTAGAAACCCTGTAAAGATGATTCTGAAGACTTTATTCTAGTCCTAAAATCATAAACTCCCAATCCAACAATGTCCTTTAGTATGGAGAACACTTCAGTAATTCAGCAAATAATTCATCATATTTGAATAATTCATTATAATGTGAATAAAACACTTCCAGACTACAAGTAATTGGAAACTCTTTATGAGACCAGAAATTGAAATCTTGTTTCAATGGCAAAGAGATGTGGAACTGCTGGGGAAAAAAGGGCCTTAACAAGCAACTGCACACCCTGGGCTGCCTCTGTCATCTGCTGCTTCCTGAGATCTTCCCAAAGCAAGGAGGGCCTTCCCCTCCATCAGACACGTTTTAATTAAGACCTCTGAGAAAACTCAAGAAAAGGAAATATTTTGGCAATGCCTTGCTGATCCCTCTTCAAAGTTGCCATTACTGAGAAGGAGAACGGGCCTATTCCACCCTTTACTTCTCAGCTTCCCACTTTCCTGCAGCACATGAGGGACTCCCCCCAGTCTACTCATTTATTTTCTCCTCCTCTGCGATGCTGGGCAGAAGTTTCTCTCATTTTCTCTCCCTGAAGCAGCTACACCTGTACAGGTACCACTGTGCACCTTCCCAAGATCCAGCTGATGAAAAGCAGGAGCCACAGAACAATGCTTCTTTTCCTCTTGCCCCCTATTACAGCAACATGAACATTTCTCCAGCCAACCACTGCAGTTTTAAATTGCCTCAAACCCTTCCCTGGGTTTTTACAGAAGGGCATTTCATGGCTGTTAAACATGAAGGGGAAAGCAAAATATTTTAGTACTTCAGTCAAGAGAATAAGCTAAACTCACACTGCCCCCAAACACCCCCTCAGAATTCTGTTTTTCACCTCTGCAGTGAGGGTTGCTCCTAAGGAAATTGGTTTTAAATGTACAATGTGAATGGGCAGCAGCTCCTTTCCACAACTTCCTAGTGAAGTCCCAAACCAAAATGCTTCTTGGCTCACAGTTGCTTTATCTGTCAATAGGTGTTGCCTATATTAACAATTATCTTTTTATAATGGCATTATTTCCCCTAAACATAAGCCCCTCGTGCTCTGTAAGTGCTGAATCAATGTGTTTGTACTGATGGAAACATTCCCTTTGTCCTGCTGTGGATCTTAGGGTTTGTTTGCTCCAAACTACTCACATTTCCTTCAAAACTTTTCCCAAAATATCTCTTTTGCCCATTTTTTGCACAATGTTAAGCAGCAGTACAAGGTTTAATGAATAAGAAATTCAGTCTTTTCTGCATTTTCACATATAAATTAAAGCTGTTGAACTAAATACCTCGTGAAAGGTATCTTTTTTTTTTTGACAAGACACTGCAGTTCTCAGGCTGAGACCTTTATCTGTTTAAAAGTGACATGTGAGGATGGATTATTAACAATTTAAACTCCTCTTTCTCTTCCTCAGCTTCTGCCACCTTCTACCTAAATTGAGATCATGTTCACTGCTTTAAAACCTGGCCCAGTTCCATTAAGGCCCAGCTCCATTAAAGTTTATGAAGCTCTGCCAATTTACATGGCAGAGAATTTGGCCTGTGGTTTGTTTAAAGGTTATAAGCCTTGCCCACAAATATCACAATTCCATGTGGGATTCAGCTGCTCTTTAATTTATACAGCTGCCCATGTCAGCCAAAAGGTCTTTACTTTAGACTCTAAATGAAATAGAACAATGAAAATGTTAACCACCTTTCAGTATTCTTATAGGCACTTAAGAAAGGAATTTTTATCACATTAATTTACATTGTACCCATGAAAGTTCATCTTTTGCCCTTGCTGCTGTAAATCATTTTTGTTCAATATCAAGAGAAAATTATTTTTTTTCACCAATTATAGAAATAAAATAAAAGGCAGAAGTTTATTTGCTCTACTTTTTGCTAACAAAATTTTCAGTATAGGTTTTCAGTGTATAAACTGAATAACCACCTGTACTCCTGCTAATGTTACCTACAATAATTAGTCAAAGGAAAAAGAACAGTACCCAAACAAATTTCACAAGGCCTGAGGATGGAAGGAAACCTTTGTAAGAATCAGAACAAAGTTACTTTGAAATGTCTGCCTCCTTATTTTAAACAGCCAATGGTGAATATTAATGTATTTTCAGCTAAAACTTCCTTTTGATGTTTTTCTGTGAGTACACTTCTTTTGTTAACTATGTACTTCATAAACATGACAATTGTTGCCCGTGATTTTTCCCTGCATACAGCCAAGGAATACATCCAGTTTTAATGGGAAGAGCGTGCAAAGTCCTTCTGAACGTTAGTCCTTGCAGAAGGAAGAGATTTATCTTCAAACAAAGATCTACTTAAATATGTTTGTGACAGCTGAGGAATTTATCTCCAATTCTTTTTGCCTGTGGTGTGCCACATTGCTATTTTCCCCATAGCAGCATGCAAGAAGCAAACTAAGATGTCATATACATAATACAGAGATAAAAAATGACCCTATTTCCATGTCCATGTGATAAATGGAATGAAAGTTCAGTGAACACATATTTGCACATTAATTGAACTGCATGATTCTGTCCTGTTCAATCAAGTCACTGCTCTATGTACCACAGGAAATTTTTTCCCCAAGAACCATTAAACCAACTTTATCGCTTAAACACATACACATTTTCACCTATTTATCTTCCTGCCTTGCCAAGATAGAAGAAAAAAGTTACCTCTGTGTATTCACATGATTGAAAACACATAAACAGGAATTTATATATTACTACATCACATCAGTATAATGAGAATCTGAACTAAGTGTTGCTGTTCACTGTAATAATCAGAGAACAAAGATATTTGATCAACTTTTGCAACCTATAAATATTTAGGAGACATTTGGTCTTTGAGAATATTAAGTTTTCCCTCAGAAATCAAGTTTCCTTTGGCTGATTTAATCATCAAGATCAATATGGCACATCTAGAGCTGTGACAGTGTGATACTCTTGAAATCCACAGAAGAGCACTGAGAAAAGTGTGATTAATGCAGCACCTTTAAAACCTTCATCAAAACACGTCCAGATTTTCCTAAAGGCACTGAAAACTTACAACATTCAGCAAGAGGACATGGAAGGAAAGCAAGAAACAGAATCAATAAGCAAAGTGCACTCTCAAGTCAATACCAGCCCTTTAGTGAGACGAGCTTATATTCACTTCTGTCACCTTCAAATTACTGATGTGCTTCCCTGGAACACATTCTGGAGACACATGTCCATAAAAAGGTGTGTGTCTGTGTACACACCTGCCAGAAAAGGCATGCAGGATGCTTCCCAGCTGTCATTATTACACCTATTTTCCTTCAGAAGCCTCTTAGGAGCCCTGTCCCAGTAGGTTTGGGCGGGGCAGGGGGGTTGCTGCTGGCAATGCAATTTTTAGATGCTTGGGGGGAAATTCCAGTTTCAGGCTCAGTGGTCAATATGAACCCAAAGAGCCACATCAGAGCTGAGGGGGTCTGGGGACAACATTTCCCCTGCAGGAGCTCACTCTCCAAAGTGCAGTGAAATCCAACAGGATGCCAGCCTTGGGTCCCACCCTGTCCCACAAACAGCCTTGGAGCCCTGGCCAAAGGGACTGGGCAGCACTTGGGTGAGAGAAGGACAAAGGAGAAGCCTGTGCAAACTTCACAAAGCAGACCTCAAAAGAAAGATAGAGGCTTCATAAAACCAACCAACCAAAGAAAAAACCAAAAAAACCAAAACCAAAACGAACAAAAAAAGCAAAAAAACCCCAGCCAGAAATAAAAAAAAACCCTCCATCAAAAAAAAACCCACCAAAAAAAATCAAAACAAACAAAAAAACCCCCAAACAAACAAACAAACAAAAAAAAAAAAAAAAAAAAACACAAGAAAACCCCCAAGAAAACAAAACCCCAAACCCAGTTAAAGACTGTTTGCAGAGATAGAGACTTTACTGGAGAAGGTTGTGCAACTTTTAATGAAGCAGACTGAGGTAACTGGATTAGTCCATGGACCATTTTTCATAGGTACATTAAAATAAATCGAACTCTGAAGTCTGTGTAGGCAACAGAGGCTCAGCTACCAGAGCCACACATAAGAACCTGCATTTATAGCCATAAAGATTTCAGTCAACAACTAATCTGACCTTTTGTTTTGTAATCCCTCTCCTCAGAGCACCATGACACATCTGGGGACTCTTCAGACTGTGCTGGGACAGCTGAAAAAGCACCTTTGTAAAAGCCTACAAGACCCAAGCTCTTGTCACTTGAACTGAGTAAACGTAATTTATGTGTCCAAGTCCTTGCCAAACTGGATGACAATTAAAGCCTGGTACTTATTTGAAGAAATACAAAATGAAGGCTCTAGTTCCAATAATACATGTTTTACAAATGCTCTATTTAATAATATATAATCAGTAAACTAGACAACTGGTTGTGCCTAAACTGATGTATTGCACGATTCAATCTATCTGGGGGTTTATGAAAGTTTGTAATTTCCATTCATTATCTTTTGTTGAGCTACTTGCTTTTCAGTGGTAGAAGCTTCTGTTTCCATGAGTAAAGTAGTCCCCAAACCATAAATTATATCCTACAGTTTTGACATCATTTATTTTCATGCCATTATACATGCCAACCTTTTGACTACTCAAGATCAAAAGAGTTGCTCTCCAGGCTCATATTTCACTATAGCTCTCATATTTTATGCAGCAAATTAGGTTTTACAGTAGCAGCTACAGCAAGACTGTCTCTCACACTGCATGGCTTAAAATTACTGCACAGGATTGCAGGCAGAAGGAGCACAATCCTAGAAATTCATGCTCAAGTTAAAAATGGATGAAAACTTTGTATAATTCTTCTCCATCCATTTTGTACAGTCTTTATACATATATATGTAGCTAATGTGGTTAAACCTCAGCACTCTAAAAGGAAGTCAGGATTCTGCCTTTGGTAATAAAAAGTTGGAGGGGAATCCATCAAATCCTGATGGAGGCAGGTATTTGATAGGTTCAGTCACATCTGAGGGTCACCCAGCAGGCACACACTGCCATGAATTTCCTTCCTGACACATTTGGAATGTCCATATTAACTTGTCAGGACAATTGCTACAGCTGGGAGCTCCCATCACTGACATTCAAGGGTTTATTGGGTATCTGGAGACACAGTAGGTGCTCAGCAGGATTTATGTGTGACACTGAGTTACCCAGAGACACCTTCCAGTGGGAGTTCAGACCCTTACTCAGCTTACATGATTGAAAAAAACTTTTTAGTGGAAATTACTTAAGGCATGACATCAAAATCCTAACTTCTGCACAGTTACAACTGTTCAGCTCTAAAAGCTTGAAAATTAAAAATAATTTTAATTAATAATTCTTGATTTTACGCTTAAAATTATAAATAGTCTTAGTTACATTATACAGAATTATGGCATTATTGCCATAATTATATTTGTAAGAAAAAATATTGGTACCTATTTATACACAATTTGTGACATCTTGATTTAGCCAAATCTAAAGGGATTTCAACAGATCAAGCAAAAATTACAATCTTACTGCAATAATTATCCTTTTGATAAGTGCTAAAGTCCTACTAAAAACTGCAGAGATTTTAAACCCCTTAAAATAATCAAGATTATGACTATGAGGAAAGCTTTATGCTATACTCCTATAGATAGGTAGTTTTCTTAAAATGCAAATATTTTCTTGCTGTAAATACACTAAAGATAGGAACATTAAAGAATACTAGTAGCAAATTCTTTATTAGTCATCATGATTGATCACTCCATGCCTCATTCCACTTGTAGGGGAGAGGGAATATAGAGCTGGATAAGATTAACAATGCACAGTTTCAGTCAGACACTGTGGCTGATGCAAAGTATTGATGCATCAGAACAGGGAGAAGCTGAAATCCACTCACTCATCCTGAAAAACAACCCGAAAATAGAACTGGCAATGTCTCCTGTCCTGAGCACACACATCCCCTGCAGGGATGGCACACGAGGTCCTCGCGTGTGAAGTGTGCTTGGCAGAATAAAGCAGGGCAGGGAGGGGAGGAGGCTGAATGACAAGTTTTTATCTGCCATGGGGTTTTAGCACTGCACCTGCAATTTGCCCTGATGGCATCCAACCAAGCATTCATCTTTCCCCAGAGAAAGTTTCCAGTGATATCATAGTTTTCCCATGGAAATCGATCAGACAGCCAACAGGATTTAAAAATTCCTCATGCTCTAGCAGAAAGAGTGGGAAGTGCACCAGGAGCAGAGCACACTGCAAACCACCAAACCAGCTGTGCTAGAACACTGGTAGAGGCACATTTTCTGAGCAAGCTCTGCTATCTGTTTGCACACACATTGCACTCACTCCTTTTCCAAAATGAATTAGTTCACCTTGGCCTTCGAAGAGGGAAAGAGGGGCAGGTATGGCCTTGCTGGCAGTGAGCCCCCAGCTCTGCCTCACCACAAGGCTTCCTTCATTCCTCTCGAGCCACCCTCTGTACAACCCCCAGAGTGTGTCAGACATTGGGCAGAGCGTGCAACACACGCCTGTGCACGGCCTGGCAGGCTGGGATTGCACCTGGGGCCCCCAGGATCAGTGCAAGGCAAGCAAACAATAATATCAGCCAGCACAAACCCTTCCCATCACCCTCCAAGGTGGCTTTCAGACCATATCTGCCAGGGACACCTTGCATATGCATCGTTCCCATCACTCATACAAACACATTTCCTGCAAGCAGACATGATTTTTCATAAACATTTCACAAATTAAAAAAAAAAAAAACAGTGAAAATTGTCTGTCCTGTCAGAGGATTCTTCTCCTCTCTCCACCCCACACAGGGAGCCTCAAAGGGTGGATGAAGGGAATACATGTGCTGGCCTTTTCTGAACAGCTCTGCTCCCCAGGCCTCACCTGCTCCTTCCATGCCAGGGAAAAGGGGGGCTAAACAGTGACATTTCCTGGTAATTGGGGGCCTGATGGATCGTTGTACAAATTAGTCACAGTTTTGTTATCATTAGAGCCATCTTCTCCTTATTATCCTTAGGTTTCCTGTAAACTCTGATTTAATAATCTCCTTGGGCTTTGAGCTGATTTTGAGTCCATTTTATTGAGACATATTGGCATCCTTTTTTTCATGAGAGTAAAAAATAGGCTGCCTTGACATTCCTCCCGTAAAAGCAGGCAGAGAGCTAACACACAGCTATGCTGAACTTGTATATCAATCAGGCATGACCTCTCACTTCTCACAAGAAGGCCTTGAACTTCACTGCATCATTTATTCAAATAGTGCAGAGGAAAAGAGGAATCACAACAAGCTTTCTGTGTTCTATTTTGGTAACACCATTTGTTTCAGAAAGAGGAAAAGAAATTATGCTTTTCCTAACATAAAGATCATTTATACTCACTGCTAATTAGAATGAAGAACACTCTGGAAAGTCAAATAGTTTGCTGAATGAGCCATCTTTTCATGGGGAAAAACGTGCATTAAAAAAACAATAAAATAACTAGATGCCATATACCTGTAATTGATAAAGTTAGCAAAACTGAAAAAAAGCATTCCTCAAACTGTTGTTCCAGCAAATGACATGAAAACTTATTTTATTGTGTGTTTTGGCAATGGCTACAGTATATAGCTGTATTTGAGACTCATCTCAGGCCCGTTTTGTAATGGCATCAACAGAGCCTGTTATGTATTTGGACAAGAAACCAGGGTAAGCTGTGATAAAAATCTTTGTGTCTGACTACCTATGCATAAGTTATTCCTTTTTAAGATGCCTCTAACTTGCATATTTACAAGACAAGACTATGACCCTAACTGACCCACTGTAGGCAGATTTGGCAATTATTTTTGGAAGACTTTGCTGCCTACAGCTTTGACTCTGTCACTGTTTGCTGGCCCTTTGTGTTAAAAGATGCAAGAAAGGTCCTGGGATCACTTGACAGCTTCCTGTAGATGTTCTTGTCTCTATAGTGCTATGTGGCAACCAACACTTAGAAAAAGCTCAGCTGGTTTGTATCATCCTAAAACATTCAATAGCAGCACAAACATGCCAAGTTTTCATCCAGACTTCACACAATATTTAGTGAGGGAACACAGCAGTGTCACCTAAGAACAGAGAAAGAGGAATAAACAAATTTCAAGACTACTTGGATCAACAGTTCAAGAGCAACCAAGTAGAGGTTCTAATAAAAGATTTTAGAAAACAAGTATAAGTGGGGGTTTTTTATCCAAAAGCAGGCCAGGGATCTTCCACACAAGCACTGCAGCAGCAAACAATGGATGAGCTCTAATGGGACAAGACATGACACAAAGGCAAGCCAGAACAAGGGGATTTGGGGTTGTATCTTTCTCAGAACTGTTCATGAATACCCAAAGGTAAAGCAAAATAAAATCAAATCAAGTCAGGCAAAACACAGGGCCACTGTCGTGAAAGCTGAGGAAATGTCCTCTATGTCTTACCATCCCCAAAGTTATGGAAGGCCTCAAAAATACACCAGAACTGCAGTGCTATGCTTGTATGGGTTTCAGGAAGAAATTTTGGGAAGTTTTCCATTATGCCAAAGGAGTCGTGTCCCTCAAGGTGAAAATTCATCAACCAGTTCTTCATGCCTATTGTCTTTTCATTTGCTATTTTATGTGAGTTACTCCACTGAATTCAGTCAGATTATTTCTGATTTATTAATTCCCTGGTTCAGGAAAATATTTCCTTATCCTTTATCTTCAGTTAGGATTTGCTCTGTCTTGGGGAACTTTGGCAATCCTTCTGAGTACTTTCATGAATGGGACAAACAGCACCCGACCACAACCTCTCACACACAGATCTGTGCCTACAAAGTCAGCAGGTCCACAGGCAGGAGCACAAAGTTCAGCTGGTAAGCTCCTAAAGAACAACCAAATGTGTTAACTCAAGGTTTTCAAATTTATAGAGTACTAAAAAACAAAGCAACTCCACTGACCGACTCAGAAACTTGCAATATTCCTAGAATTTTACACACACAAGAGAAAAAAGTACAGGAGAACATTTTACAAATAAGTAAGAAAACAGACTATAGAAGGCGGCAGAGTCAATAGTGGTACCTGTGCAGTGACAAATCTCAGCCCCCAAAATCCCATTGCAAAACAAGAAACTGAAAATGACTGTCACTGGGCTCTTGATATAACAGCCCCAAACATTTGAACAGTGCAACAGTGAAAAAACAGATACAAATCCTACTCCTGAAACTCCCTGAGACAAGCCAAGTATGCAATTGAATCAGACCAGCTAAATTGAACAGTGATATTACAGTCTTAATCTAAATAAAAATGAATGATCTCATTCTTCTGCAGTATGCAAGTGAACTTGTGTTCTTGTTCTTTAAAGTAAGTAGCACAGTTTATCTATTCTCTTTAATAATGCAATTTAATTTACCAAAGGTTCATATTAAAAATTTATCTGACTCCAGCAGTTAGAGTCACCTACACATTTTGTCACAGTTAAACATTAGCTTTGGAGCACATCACAAATTCCCTACTGTGAGTCCAAGAGGGGTTTCACAGAGGAACACTCTGAGCTTCCAATTGACTTTACAAATAAATGAGTCAGGAACTGTGCACCACATTAAAATACCTGCCAGTTATTCAAAGTGCAGTGACTTCTTCAGCAGCAACGTTCGGAAGAGGCAAATGCAGTCGAACACGTTTGTGCTCACAAAGGACTGCCACTTTTGCTCTAGCAATCAGTTATTCAAAACAAACTCCAATAATCGGAATCATTTCACCTCTAAGAGCACCTTCAGACCATTCAGAGCTACTCACACATCAAGAGAAAAGCTGACAAAATAAATGTGAGTCCTACAGGACCCAGCTAACCTGCAGCAATGTCAAGCACCCAAGGCAGGCAATGTCCAACACTGCCAGCAGCACTCCACAGTTCAACGAGAGCTCAGCTCCTCACAGAACTCCTCTGTTCTTCCATGTCCCAGTCAGCTCAGACAGCTCATGGCACATGGCACAGGAGGAGTGAGGCAAACCCAGTGTGGCCATGGACACAACACGTGCCAACCCCAGTACTGCCTCTTGTGAGGAATGAGACAACTCTTATAATTTATTAAAAACATTAAAATAATTTATTGAAAAACAAGAAAAAATAAAAATTACAAAAATTAGCAAAAAGTAAAAATTTGGGATCCTGTGGTTCGTTGGTGGTATGCCCCAGGAGCGCAGGGATTAGAGATCTTATGGCTGAGACAGCACTGGACCTCTGATGGAAAAGGGAACTTGTAGTGCTGGGCTGGCTCTTAGCTAATAAAATTATTAAAGGCGCCTTAAAAGGAGTAAGGCTTAGTATGCCCAGCACTGGTGTCCACTGCAGCGAATCTGCAGGGTCTCTGCCCCACCCCAAGGCTCCAGCGGTGTTTTCTGCTGCCTTTGCTCCACCCCAGTTCCCCCACAGCCCGCCCCTTTGGCCCAAGGTGATTGCTGATTTCTCCTTTGACAGATCCTCTCTGTCCACCAACAGCTCCTCGTTGTCAGAGGGGTGGTATCAGCTGAAGTAAGGGTGGTAACATGCCCTCATTAAAATTCAGGTTGCCATGGAGCTTGCCTGCAGGATAAGGGCTATGGGGCTAAAATAGCTGTTGGCTGTTAAAGACTGGGGGGTTGGAGTTGGTCCCTGGACTAAAGTGCCAAGTAAAAATTCCTAAAACATCTTAAAATACATCTAACACATCTTAAAACAATTGTAAAAGTAGACAATGAACACAAGAAAAGTAACTCTCACAGGGTACAAGTGGTTCAAGTTTTCAAAAGGGATTTTTTTCAACTGGGGAATTTTTGACTTGGGATTTTTAACTTGGGACAGTGCAAACAAACCACTAGAACAGTTAAGACACCAACAATAGAACCTGATTTTTGTACCTGGGCTGATGGATTAATTTTAACATATTGATAAAGAAAACATTTAACTCAAAGTTGACTCATTAAAGCACTTAATATGCAAAGACCAAGCATAATCAGGGATTTCATGTATGACACTCTGGAGCAGACACAAACCTGCCTGGCTGAGGAGCAAAGAGAAAAATGGCAGGGCACAGGGAATGGTCAGCTTGCACCTTCTGGGGGTGAGAAATAAAAGACACACTGAAAAACCTCTGAACTGAGTGGTTCTGATGCCATGGAAATATCCAGAAATACTTGTGCAATGGCAAAACTTTCCTAGAAGGACCTAATGAGCTCAAATATTGTTATACCATGACCAGATTTCCAAAGATTGGCTCATTAAGCACTAGAAGCAGCACAAATGCCATCCTGAAGTAACTTAAACTCTCACCCCAAAAACTATAAGCAAGCTGGGCCCTCTATCAGAAGCACAGACAGCTACTTAACATTCCACCAGTATTAGACAGAATTTCCTACCTCTGCTTTGCTGGCATCCAGCGATGTCAAAACCTGAAAATTACAGGAAAAATGCATTAGTATTGATCCAACAAAACAGGAGTGGGATTAATTGGCTTTTGAGGTAACTGACATCAATTGGTTGTTATGGCTTGAGGGAACAGAACTGAGAACTGTCTTTCACAGTGAGACTATTCACCCCTCGTGCACATCAGAAGGCAAAACCCAGGAGATATTAAGACTACAGTAAAATCCAGGAATATTGGGTAAAATCAAGGAAATATACCAAAAGAGAACTGGAAAAAATGTTTCCATTTTTACTAATTTTTAATTTGTTTCTGAGCAGAGATGAGGAGCAATGCAAGGATAAGCTATTCCAACACAGACAATCCCCAGGATATGCTCTGAAAAGAGTTCAGTTCCACAGGGGTAGAAGCAACACGGTTTGAAGACCACCTTCCATGTGGAGTGTGACAAAGGAGGTTGTGCCAGACCCTTCTCTCTAGGGACAGTCTGCTGGGCACAGTGTCCAGGATTTGCCACCTGGGAGCTCCAGTGCTGAGTTCCAGCAACCAAAGCTGCACTGAGCACAAGCACCACCGAGTTCTCCACCACTCAGGGGTTACACTGAGCCCAGGTAAGGTCAGTGTCCAACACCAGGGAGATACAAAATCCACTTCTGGCAACAGAGGTAAATTCATCATTTATATTAATGCAACTTAAACATCTTAAGACACATATACATTGTTACAGGTCAAACAGCAGACATGAAGTTAATAAGCCTTTACTGGACTCTGAAGGCTGTTAAACCATCTTTGTGAAACAAAAACCTTTGTTAGAACTTTATGTCACAATATTGTTACCACTTTGCTAGTTTGAAAACCCTTAATAATCTCCTCACAAATTCCAGACTGACATCTAGCTATAATTCTGTCTCCAGGAGAATAGATCTTCCTTTATCTTGGTGTTCATCATCACTTCTAAAGGACATCCCCAATTCCCCCCAGCTCCAAGGAGCAGGAGTGCCCAGCCATGACCCTGTCTGAGGGATGGGGGAGGAGAGCACAGGGTTTATTGAACAGAGCTCAGCCTGCAGAGCAAAAGAGACAATTTGTGTGCAGAGCTGCTGTTCAAGGGAAGGCATCTGTGGATTCATCAAAAACTTATTCCAAAGGAATTTAGGAATGGAAATGAACTCCTGTCACATCACAACACGGTACCTGCAGTCACAAACAGTTATTTAATTTAACCTGATTTGAGCCCTGGTTCAGCTCTATTTGAAATGTGTGTCTTTGTCACTGATGGGACTTTGGAAGCTGTTCAAGAATTTCTCTCACAGAAGCAGAACTGAACTTATTTAAATTCTATTTATTTACAAGCAGTCTATAGTGTCTTCTTTTTTTTTTTTTTTTTTTGTTATTTCTCTTCATCAATATTTTTTAGTGTTAGCAGTCATTTTGCCTTTCCAAAAAGAACCATACATAAAGCCATCCCATCTATTCCATGCTGGCATTCCTTTAGGTCACTCTGCTAGTGTCCCCTCACAAGGTCTTTCTACTAACAGACTCAGTAGAGTTACACTCCACTTATATCAATTTAATTACATCTTTCTTGAAGGCAAATGACTAAAATCACATATCATAGAAGATACAGCAAAAACCTGTCTTAAAACACCAGAATTTGGAGTGGATCTTCCTGAAGCTGCCATAAATCCTGCTCTAAATCCTCTGTCAAAGATGCCTATCTTCTCTATCAGCTATGCAAGAAATGTGACTGGAACTGAACAATGTGACTGTTCCAGCCAGGGCTCACTAATGCCTTGCAAGGCAATTACTCTTCTGTTTTAATAATTCACCTTACATGTCCAGAGGCTGTATTTCTCTTTTATATTTTTGTACCTTCCTGGTGCTTTATAGTCACCCACTGGCCAGCTGGACCACTGGACATATTATGCCACTATCCTTCTTCTCCAAGTTATTGTCTGGTAAATCCCTGCTCAGCAGTTGAATTCCAGTTAGTTCCTAGAAGCATGACCTTTTACTTGCTATTACTAACATTAATTCACTTTTATTTCAATATGCAAGCCCATCCATCTCTTCCTGGATAACACACCTGGCTCCTCTATGTTAGTAATTCCTCCCAGCTTTACATTTTTATCAAATTCCATTAGCACATTCTTAGGCCAAGCATACTAATGAAAAATTATCAAATGAAATGACAAATAACTCAACAGAGTGGCACTGCTGAGAGGAGCTTTATGTTGAGCAGAGCAGCACCAGCTGCCCCTGGTACAGCAGGTCAGGGTGCCAGGCTGTCACACCAGAGTTACCCTGGTGAGATACCTCAGCAGCCCAAGCCACACAGCTGAGAGAACATCTGCATCCAGGCTGGACACAGGGACATGGACATACCCTGAGTTACTTCTGGGAGCTCTGCAAAATGAGCCTCTCACCAGAGGGATGAGGATCTTTAATAGTATACTCACCACTGTACCAATGGAGACAAAGATGGAGTGTTCCTACTTAAAATAATGACATTCCTCAAGATAATGTTTAATTAATAAACAGTAAAACACATTAATTTAATATTATGTGTCAAATAACACTAATGAAATTAATGATCTGACTGTTGTTAGTCTGTGAAGACCTGACAACTATCTAAAACTTTTAACAGTTATTTTTATTTAACTTTATGCATCTCAACACAGTGAATTATCATTCTATTTGTATGACTGATTTCTTCCTCTCCCTCACCCCTACCCCCCTGCTCCTGAAACTTGTAATTTCTCCACCAGCAGCCGTATCTCCTGTCATGTTTGAGGAGCCAGTGAATGAAGACACAGGAGCACACAACGGGTATGACAGAGAATTGCAGTTCCAAGCCATTCTTTGCTGAGGCTTTTGAGGAAGTGTCTGTGTGTCACAGAGTGATCACTCAATTACAGCCTCCCAGAAGCCACTGCCAGGTCTCAAACTCCTTAAGCAGAGCTAAGATCTGCAGCCAAGCCACCCAAGACACAAAACCAATTTCTTCACCCCCATCCCAGGCAATGCTGAGTGAAGAAGTGCCCCCGGTGGTGTCTCCAGGATAAGCCAGTTGTAGCAGAAGGTGGGAGTGGGACGAGCCCAGGGAGCAGCAGGGAGGAGAAGTGGGCTGCAAACAAGGTGCTGTCAGAATTGGCTCATCTGTTTCCCTTTGCAGACCCCTGCTGCAGGAATCTGGGGTTCTGCCCCACGAGCTGTGTGAGGGATGATGTTCATTCTCCTGCCTTTCCCCCCTGACATTTTACGCCCCATTGAAAACCGCAGCAATTTCACCAAGAGGAATTACAGCTCAGGTGAGGGATCCTTGTCTCCCACCATAATCCTTTTGTAACATAACAAAACCACGGGTTTATGTCACTCTCTCAAGGAAGATGCAATTTATTCTTCTTGTGCTACAAGCTAGATGTGACTGACAGAAAACAGCTTTAAAAATGGCTTTTTTGCTATTCCTGGAGGTTGCACTCAATGCAGAACTCCCCATTTTACAGGAGGAATCCGGTGAATACTGACAAAAACATACACATGTGATAACACTGCAAAAAAAAGAGTAGTCTTTTAAACTATGTTTACTGCTTTTAGCATTTAAAATGGTCTTATCTTGAGGTGCATGCATCTGTAGTTCCTCTCTCCAGAACAAACACAGGACAATATTTGCCAATTTTAGCCAGAAAGCAAAGAGCTGCTATTTGTTACATATCTGAAGCCAACACCTTACCAGAATGAAATAAAGGAAACTTTCTTGAGTGAAGAAAGCTCCTCAAATGGGAAACTGGAAAGCTGGTTCAATGTCAACTTTGTATTAAAAGTACATGGAATCCCCCGTGTCAAAGTTCAAAGGCAAACAAAAAAAAAAGGAAAAAAATGGAAGGCACACGTTTTGAGCCAGGATTCTCATCTATCATGTCCCTGAAGGTGACCATTTCACTGAACTGTCCCATCTCATCCACATGTGATGCCCTTTTTCTGTCACTTATTTTCCTAAAAAAACATTTTTCTTAATTTTTTTCACCTTCTCACATCAATCTGGATCCTGTACCTTTTAAAAAACCAACAAACAAACAGTTTTTACCTTTAATATCTTTCCCCCTTCCTGGGGGAGAATATAGAATGAGAGAAGGGATTTAAAAAAAATGAGGCCAGGACTAGAAAAAAAATGGGCTGCAAATAAACACTAAAAGTAAGCTAAAGAAAACCATCACTAGACTTTGGAAATTTGTTTGGAGTATTAGGCAAAGAGGATTTTAAGCATGAAGAAAAGATATAAGCCTAGAAATAGTATCAATGGGATTGGAACTGTTAATGACAAGACAGAATTAATTTTATTTCCTTTTAGACACAAAATATCGGAGACAGACAGACAATGCTGGAGACCAACCCTGCTGACCCAGCCTTGACTCTGCTCAGCAACACCCTGCAAGGGAACCCAGCCAGATGTGCACTGAGGAGCTCAGGGGCAGAGACTGGACAAGGGGATGTCCTGGCATTTACCTGAACCCCTGGGAAAGCATTTCAAGGTTTGTCTCACTGATCTCAGGCAGCATTAAAAATTACAACGTGGTAATCACTCTGCTGCAACCTTTTATTAAACTGGGAATCCACCTGTGGGTCAGGAGGGATGGGAGATGGATTGCCCACTGGCTTTTCCCATTTTTTGTCTGCCTGGAGCAGTTGCCAGCCCAGCTCCTCAGGATTCAGAGCAGATTTCTGATTGTGGTTCCCAGTCCAGGCCACTGAGCAGGATCTCAGCTGTTGGAGCTATTTCCTGACAGGGTGCAAGGAAAGCAGCCCTATGCTGAGTGTTCTTCACTGCCCCTGACCCCGTGATGTGAACAATTACCTGAAATATCACTGCTTCACTGTGAGAAACAACAGCAGGGGAACGGGAGGAAAACAAAGGTAAAAACAAACAAACCAACAAGCCTTTAGGAATAATCCCATGTACTGTCTGGCACTTTTAGAGTTGACAAAATTGGAAAAATAAGCCAAACCATATTATAATACTTCCCTTCCTAAAGTACTGTGCCTTCAAAACATAGAATTCTAATGCATCTTGCCACATTTAATGAAAAAATCATGATAAATATAGCTATAAATCTAAATTGTTCTTTAAACATATTTAAATGTCTCCATAAAAGCATAGAAAAATAAGTATGCAAGAGAGATCACCTTCTTGCTAAAGCAGTTCTTCTTGATAATTCATTAGTTTTCATTCACCTCCTTCTTGATTTCTAAAAGCATTTCTGGAAAGTGAAGCAAAATTAACTTTTGCATGCCCAGTCCTCAGACTACCAAGAAACCCTTCATGACCCTTTATAAACCGAATACTTAATGGTCACCAAAGCTCCTGAGAATCAGGAAGGTGGAACTTGACCCAAAAATATTCACTCATGGGGGCTGGATTTTTTCATTTGTGTTCTTACCCTTGTTCTGACTAATGCTCAGACAAAGTTCTAAACTAAAACTATTTTTCTTGATCAATATCCTGGATATTTTTTTTAAAACTGTCTGTGAAGGCTTTAAGAGGTTTATTTATAGCAACTCCTTTCTTCACACTATTAACAAGATGGACAAACTGAGACTCTCTAGAAAAGAGAACTCTCAGATGAATTTTTGCCTGGGACATGAAAATAAACACATATATTTTCAAAAGCCAAGGTTTAATTTTTTAAAGCAAAGCCCTGGGCCCCACAGAAGCTGTGAGGGTAAAATGTTGCTCTTCAGTACCTGCTCCTGAAAGCCCAAGTGAGAAATTCCTGGGATATCCTGCAGGGTCAGCTTTCTGGGGCTTCCACAAGGCTAAACATAACAACCTGTGGTTGTTACACATGACTGCCCATTAAAAAAATCCAATCTATTAAAGACATACATGAATGGAATATGCTGAAGGGAGAACAGGGGGAATCAAGACTCATATTTCATAGATATGTATCTTTAATTAAATTTTGCTCAGTTTATTTACTGCTATGGATAACAGCATTAGGTTACTCCAAATTTCTGTTAACTCAGTAAGTATGCAGGCAATGACTTTAGCAGTTGGTGAAAAATATGTCTGCCCTTAACTACTTCCTAACAATATTTGTGATGCTCAGTTAATATTGGCTGTTTAAGATTTTTAAGCTGAATTTTCTCTATAAATCAGTCTGCAAAATGTGGAGCAGTTATTGTAGATAGTTTACTTAATATAAAAAGTCTCAGTCATAATGTCATCTTTTTAAAAAATTCTGTAGTGTAACCTGAATAAACTCTGCAAAATAAATAAATAGAAGGAAAAAATCCCTGAAACATTTGTTCTAACTAATTTATACAATGATTTACATGAAAGGCTCTGTATATTTGTGCATCTGGTACAAAGCAGTTGGAAAAAAACATGACTTTCTCTTTGAAAATGGAACTCACTTTTATGAAGAAACCTGAACTGCACAGAACTTCACAAATGGCTCCTCTTTAATATGGGAATAAATTCCATTACTCTTATAATGAGATAATGAGAGAAAACATCAAAACATGGTAAGTTAACCACAAAAAAATACACATGTTTGGTATGCAATAAAATGTACTGTCTTTGTTTGCTGTCCTTTAAAAAGTAACCTGGACCTACTTTATTGGTACCTTTAGCAAAATATCCACATGCACTGCTGCCCTGCCACCTGGATAATCTTGGCAATTTCTATATGTCAACAAAAGTAGGATTTCACACTTATTAGATGATAGAAGTTCATGATCCAGAGTGCAACTGCAATAAACTAAATCTGAAATTCAAGGTAAACAAAGCATTTTCAAGTAAACTGTTGAGCCACTACAGCTTTTCCATGGATTCTGGTAAAAATGATATTAATGCTCCCTGCTTAATTTAGCAAGAAAAAAACCCAAACAAGCAGAATACAAATATAAACAGAAAGATCTCTGGTGATTTCTTTTCATGTGTCAATAATTTTGTGAGGCTCCAGAGCACCGAGGCAAGAGGACAGAGTGAAAAGGCAGCACTGAAACAATTCCCTCGCCATGCCTGCCTCACAACACCCAGCAGCACTATTAGTGCTGTCCATTCCACCCAGGAGCAATAAACTCACATTTTTTGGAATGCCTACATTATGCCAGAATAATATAAAAATAGATGATGAAGCAAAAATGAGATGGATTTAGCCCTGGTGTCCTGCAGTAACTGCCATAATTGCACAGCCAGCTCATTATAGAAAGCCAGTCCCTCGAGCCTGCCCTGTCCCAGTTAAGTGACAGTAATAGAAAGCAGCTGTATGAGGACATCAGGTCAGCAGAATCATTAGCCCCGAAAATTGCATCCCCATCCCTCCTGTGTGGCAGCCAGGCGTTCACACACCATCAGCCTCCCAAACACGAGGTCAAACATGATGATGAACTTAACCCAGTAACTCCATTAACAGTGACCCGTGGCTCGCAGCTCCCTGGCAGCCCACACTTCTGGAAACTTCCAGCAGGTTAATGAATTTGGGCTGCTGCCCTGAGCCCTGGGCTCGCCAGCCCTGGGGCAGTGCTGACCACAGAAGGGCCAGTGCCCCTCTGTGCCCCCTGTGACAGGGGACACCCCTGGACCCTCGGGGTCCCATCTCCTCTCTTGGGGGACAGGAGCTGGGTAGTGGCACTGCCCGAGCTGAGACATCTCCCAGCTCTGCCCAGGTCAGGGGAAGGTGATGCTGCCAGCAGCCACCACCATAAACTGGAGTAGCAGGACATCTTATCCCCCTTAAAATCTCATCAGTTGGTTGCTAACCACTGAGATAACTCAGACAGGACAAGCTGCCTTTGTAGGGAGTTATTTTGGTGCCCTGGGGTTAACACGGGGCTGGCACCTCCCAGGTGCCAATAAACATCTCGGTTTGAAGGGGGATCTGACAAGGTAAGCTGGATTTCTGTCTCACAGCCATCTACACTACAGCCATAAAAGCCACACCAAACTTCCACAAAGTAGAAATCTTCCCTGCATTTTCCTGGAGTTTCTCCCATGAGTAGGGTGCCTACTCCATGGTTACTGCCCTGGGGTTAAGTGAAGGAATCTGTACATTATTGTCATTTTGGTGGTAAGTTACATTCAGCTCCTAATCAATACCATTTCTTTTGCCAGCTTTAATATAGGTACCTTGACATCATGCACTGTTTTATGATGCCATAATCTACTATATTTTTTTTAGTTTTATGCAGTGTAGTAATTCTGATTAATATCTTCCATCTGTTATCTTTTGTCTGTTCATTTGTGTTAATAAATAATTCATTTTTACACAAATATATCTGATTTGCCATCACTAGAGCTTGCAGGACAAAGCCCTTCAACTACACCTCTATAACTTCCTTAAATTTAAACTGTTGCCAAACCTGAGGCTAAGGAAGGATTTCCCTTCATTTAAGCCCCTTTCTGGGAAGGAGTTCCAATGCACAAAGGAGTTCCTTCTGCCCCTTTCTGAGACTCAGAGCACCTCAGAGTCCCACACGTGTGTGAGGAGCAGCTGGGGCAGCTCTTGCAGGAGCTGGGCAGTGACACTGGGCAGGGACACCGGGCAGTGTGGTGGCCCAGGGTGCTTCAGTCCCCAACAGCCACCCCCAGCAGCCCCTGCCACTGCTCTGAGCAGCAGAGATTCCTCTCCCAAACAAATCCTTCTATGAACAAAACGTCCCCCTGAGATCAGAAGCTGCACTTTGCACACTCCCAGTTTTCAGGGCGTTGTTTGGAGCTGGGTGTGGGGTTTAGGGACAGTGATGGAAGCAGCCCCAAGTGTGGGCCAGGTCCTGGAGCGACAGCCACAGGCACAGCTGTGCTGTCCCCAGCTGCCAGGGGCTGAAGGTCTGGCCTGGTACAAACACAAAGTCCTGTATCCCAGGGGATGTGTTGCCTCCTCCATCATTTTTCCACCCGTGCTCCGAGGCCATGAGGCACAGAAATGGAGATGGAGCTCTTTGCCACTGTTCCCATGCATTCTGATTAAATGCAGCCTGTGAAGTCAGCCAAGGTCCTCTTGGGTGGGGATGCTCATTCCCACCTTTGCCAGGGATGAGTGTCCTGGCAGCACCAGCACCCCCACAGCCCTTGGGCAAAGCAAGGCCCCACCTTCGGGTCCTGATGAGCTTTGGTCACAAAAGCAACCACCCCTCTATCCATGTCAAAGACTAAACAAGTTTGGCTATATGCTGATGTTCTCCAAATTGTTTCTACCAGCACTAGTTCTGGATGGTTTGTTTGGGGGAAATTAATGCTGATAAGCCAAGGTCGTGGTTCCTCTGCTGCAGGGAACAGATGTTGACACATTAATGCCACCAGCCTGTGCTGCACTGGGACAGGGCTGCTCCTGCTTGTCACTGCATGAGCTGAGTCAAACCAGCCACACCAAGCAGCCCAGCCTAGGAAATTCAGCCTAAAATGCAAACATTTGAAGAGCTCCTGTACTTCCCAAAGCCACTCTGTATAATCATCACTAAAACACACCTCTTTTTTTTTTTTTTTTTAATCAACCCAAAGCCAGCAGAACAATGAGAAACCAAATCTTTTTTTCCTCTCAGCAGCACAGATCTTTTTCAATGCCATTTGTAAGCTGCCTATTTATCCCTGACATTCACAGCTCGAGTATATCTCCAGTTCAGGTTGAAATAATCAAGTATTTTTCCCTCTCTTTGCTGGGACAGCTCAGAGCTGATGGTGCATATCCATAGCCCTGTTAACCTGGTGGGAGATTTTCGTGGTAAACTGCACAGGAGGAAGGCATCACCATTCCCAAAGATCCCAGTCAGTAGGGAAAGCAGCAGCCTCATGGCTGGGAGAGAGGAGGTCTGGGGCAATTTGATGCCTAAACTGAAATAAATGCTTCCTTCTTAATGATCTCATAGCAGCAACACATTTAAAACCTTAAACAAGGGACTGGGAATAGATCAGTAGGGTGAGAGCAGTGAGATACCTCACCAGGACAAAGCAATGCACAGCCCCTTTACCTGTGGGGAAGTTTAAGATTTGTGGTCAGTATTTTTCAGTTTTAACTACCTAAAGTACTTCTTTTAAATGAATTTTACTGTATTTGGGGGCTATTACTGCAAAATGAATTACACAAAAGTCATCAGTGCCCTAAAAGCTAGCTACATAAGTGCCATGTGTCAGAAGATTCAGAATTTTTGAGTCATATTTTAAAATATGTAATTTCTGATAACAAGACAGTCACTGTAGCAGGAAATGGATAGTAATTCTTCCATCACCCCGGCCCCAAACAGGGGACTTAACATCAGCACAGCTTGAAAGTCCATTTAAACTGTGACAGAGCTGTAAAAAGCCCTTAACAGAAGTGTTTCCTAAGAGAAAGACTCATCTGTTTCTAAGCTACAGCTGTTGTTCATTCAATACTGATAGGCACACAAAATAAGAGATGTATCACTCCAGCTCAAACCCAGAGTTAAGTTATTCAAATCCTTTGCTCCTGATTTCTCAGCATTAGTAGGGTTATACCTGTCTCTTGGCTGTGTTTAATGCTGCAAACCTTCCTCCCTCTGTACTGGGACAAATAAATCTGAAACTTCCCCCATAAACACTCCCCCAGCACAGTGGCACTTCCAGCAGTGCTGCAGGAGCCACCCTCACAGCCTCCCCTTCCCCTTCTGACCATCACCCAGAGCTCAGTTATTACACACCAGTTATTAGAATTCCTAACAGTTATGAATATGAAAAGAGTCCTAATCCTTGGAGTGAAAGAGCACAGCAAGAGATGTTTATAATTTCCTAGGGCAGGTAGAAAATAGTGCAATGAATTATGTAAAATACTTTAAATATGGGCACTACTGAAAGCCTTAAATTAGGAAGCAGAAACTGTCAATAACCAACATTTATTCTCTTTGTTAGAGGATCCTCTGACTTTAAAGGTGTGGCCAAAAAGCAGTATAATGTACAGGTAATATTCTGCACATTTCAGAATTAGAATCTAAGCAATGTAATAAAATGCAATAACAACTGGTATCCCTCAAGGGTCCTGTAGAATTAGCTTTGTCTTTTGGAATTTTCCCTGTGCAAAAAAATTTTCAAAAATAAATCAGCTTTTCTTTAAGCTCTCTGCACCAAGATGTGTACAGTGAATGATTAAAAATAATTAACAAGTCCATGCAAATGCTTTCCAATGACAATGCACCCCTTAAACACTCTTGATCAGAAGGCTGTAATACTAAACTAAGCCTTGCTGAAAACCCCTTTCAAAGCAGATGAACTCCTCCTGTTTATTATGAACCTTGAGCCAGGTCCTTCTGTTTAGACCAAGGGAACATTACAGGGCTGCCTCAGTTCAAGGAGATAAACCAGCAAAAAACCCCAACAACCAGATTTGGGAGAGAGAAATCATGTCAATATAAAGTAAAAGTAAATTCAGTTTCACTTAAAGGAGATTTTAGTGGAAGTTGCTGTTTAAAAATAGAAAGAACACAAAAGCAGCACTGAAGCCCCCCATAAAGCACCGAGTTACAGCCAGAGTGGATCAGGAACCCACAGCTGTTCCTGCTGCTGTAACCTGTGTGTGCAGGATGCCTCCCTTTCATACCCTGATTTTTTTTTAGTTCTGAGGGCGGTGACTCCTTTAAATGAGAAGAAGTTTGCAGGTGACATTTTGAGAGCTGCCAAAAAATTACCCCAAACCCTGTACCAGAGCAGCCAAGGCTGTGGCCCCCAGTCCAGCACGAACAGTTGCTAAAACCATGGTGTTTGGCACAAGCCTTGGCATCACAGGCAGCTCCTTCTCCAGCTGTTCCTGAGAAACAAACCATACAAGAGTTCTGCTTTTCACTTTTGTCCTTCTGAATAATCATCACCATTATTGCACAGGCTCCCAAAGTGAGGCTGTCACCTGCCTTTTGATTTCCCTGACCCCAGGCTCTTTGTCACCTCAGCAGGGCCCATTTCTGCTGATTCCCTCAGGAGCCCCATCCCCACAGTCAGGCTCAGGGAAAGAGCCCCAAAAGGGGAGGGGGCACAGGGGACAAGCAGCTCCTTGGGCTGCTAAAAGATAATCTGACCCAAGCTGACAGAGGGAAATCGTGCCTCAAACAACTGCCCTGAATCTCATTTCCACAGCTGAGGGAAGTTTAGACAACCTAGCAAATCTAGAAATCCAAGCAAAAAAAGCAAACTCCTCTCCAGTCCCAGCTCAGAGGGCAGGGTTGGCATGGAATTAATCCTGTGTGGAAGCTCTACAGCACCAAATGCTGCTCTGAGATGCTGGCTCTGTGTTTGTGTTCCCAGCTTGCCCACACTGTGCTTGCTCTAAACCCACTTGTCTCCATCCACCAGTGCTCCCATCAGTCCATATAGTTAATTTTTTATTTCTCAATCAAGAATTCATGGAGGTTAGTGTGACATTGCTGCAAATACCCTCACAGCCTAGTAAATGTAAATAATGGATAGGACTCCAGAAATACCAACCAGCCTCTCGTTGTTTTGGGACGTTTAAATCGTGCCTGCCCCAACTCACCTGCCACTAAACCAACTTCTGTCTGCACTGCAGTAAATCCCTCATCTTGCAGGAAAATTAAATGTGTCATTGAAATGGCTGCAGTTTTAGTAAGTGCAGACAGACATTTAACTGTGACAGTGCTCACAAAGATGCACCGAGGGCAACTCTCTCCCCTCAGAGAACATTCTGCAAAATGCTAACAAATTTTCAGATCTTGTGAATTTTAACACAGTTATTGCATTTCATACCCCATTGCAGTAAACTACATCTCCCTCTTTAGATTTCTGCTAATTTCTGTCATTTATTTAAAAATTCTGTAATGAACAGCTGCTATTGAGGGCCCATTTGCTCCTCCTGTTTTCCATTTAACCTCAGTGATTGCAGCCTCCCTTATTTCCTTTGGTGTTGAAAAGTACTTTTACAGCATTACCGACACATTTGTTAGATTTCTACTAATTAATTTTCCATGAACCTTTCAGCATGAAAGAGGAAAAAAATCTCACATTTCTGCATGAAAAATAAATTATATTTTCTCCATTTCCTTAGAAATTTACATTCTGGGCTCATCTGTGCCACATATTCTTTATGGATAATGAGCAAGGCATCCTCACTTAGCTGTCACTGAGGCAGTGAAATGTTTACAGTGTGCATTTTGGAGATTCTGGCAGCTTAGATTCCAAGAATATTCCTTATTCACAACAATAAGCCCTGTCCTAAATTTCCCTTGCACATGAACAGAAAAAGATTGATCTGAAGGATCCTTGAACTTTGCTGACCCGCAGTAATGCTGTTTTAAGAAAGGTTAGTTCAGATACTTCACGCTCATGATCTGTTTCATATGATGTGACAAAGACCCTTTTATGCCCTTAACATCCTGCAGAACTTCCTGGGAAACTGAAAATACCAACTAATGAAGAAACATCTTCATTATGAAGCTTACAAACAGAATACACATTGTATGGCTTTGGAGCATCTTCTCCTACCATATTGATTCTGTAACAATTTGGGGACAGACTATTGACAGTCAAAAAAACCCTCACACGTGGATCTCCTGCCAGTTTTGGGCAGTTTTGTTCAGTTTTGTGCACGTAACTCGTGAGAAATATCTCTCTTTAATTACCTCTCTGCAGTCATTCTGTAGCAATGTCATAAGAATATCCCCGTTGTAAAGATTATGTCAGGATTTCATTTATGTGCACAGGTCCAGACACAGGCTCACAATGACATGCTTAAGGCTTTATTGAACCAAGGCCTGGAAAAAAAATGATCTTTTATGCTTCCTTCTTAGAAAGCCTCATATAGTTTGAATAAATCTTTGAAATGTAACCAAAAGAATCTCACACGAGATTGTCTTTCATTGAAGTCATAACATCCAATTCCTGTAGATACAGCTGGAAGGTTATTGCTGTCAAGTTTTGAACTTGGGCTGTGAAAGACATAAAAAGTGACAGATTTCCTCCCAGGAAGGAGGACGGTGCCTGCACAGAGCCCTCTGCAAAGGTCTCCTTCCTCAGCCCAGCCCTTGCACCAACCTGAGCCTACTCAAACCTACTGGGGTTGTTTTCTGTAATCAATCAAATTTCCAAGTGTAATTATTAACATAGTCTTTAATTAAATTAATCTGTTCCTTTGGACACATTCTAAAGAAAAGTCAGCTATTGAATGTTAACAGTTCAAACACTTCAAGTGCCTTTTTGAGCTCTGACTTGGAAAATCTGGATTAATTCTCAAAGATCTCTCATATAGTTACTAATTCTAAAGGAATTTTTTAAATATATTTAAACCTATGTTTTCCATACATTACTCCAAAATGTTCATCAGTTCATCAGGAGTAATTGCATTTTGCAAAATGAGGCAACTTTTGCCATTCAAGGAGTGTTGGTACCACAACTTTTGTGACATTTCAGCAGTTCTACTTCTTATATTTTTTTCCCCTAGAAAACTATATTTAAAAAAAAAAAAAAAAAGAAAAAGAAGATATTTTTGTTGCATAAAATTCTGGTACAGTGGGTGGAATAGCAACTCTAAGCCTTCTCAGACATCTAGAAAAATCCCAATCTAAAGCAATGCTGTTTTCAGACAAGTTGTTGTTTTCACACCAATTATCCTGTAGCTCAGTAACATCTTGATAATAAATGAAATAATGTAAAAGTATTTCTTGCCAATGATGGAGCCCCCCCAGCCTTTTTAAATTTTCATATTAACTTGTCAGAGGCAAAGCTCTCAGATCTGAACTGGCAGCTGTGAATACACAAGCAATATTTCAGTATTCTCTGCAATATCACTGGGTTTGTTCTTTGACACACTGGATAGTGATGGGAGAAGTTCTTTCAGAGTTACACCATGAGAGGAGCAGAGAAAAAAGGAGTTCTGCACTCTGTGCCAAGCTCTAGATTTCAGAAGGTTCATTGCAAAGGAAAAAAAAACCCAAGGTATTCATGTAAGCAAAGAGAAATTGTACCTGATATTTCTTTCTGTAATTATAATGGCCCCCAGCCTACTGTGGAACTCTAAATTATAACTTAGATAATTATAGCAATTATAGACAGGAAATAAATGATTATAATAGATCTTCATACAATAGCATTAGACCTTCAGGAGGGCTGCTAAGGACCCTGACAGAGATGCTAAAGTCAAAGCAAGAAAGAAACTAGCAGGAGATCCAGGCAAGCTAAAAAGGTCATAGAAGACAAGTTATGATCTCTAGACTCAGTTTTTGAGATCCATGTTCTCCAGTTGCAAAAAAAAAAAAAAAAAAAAAAAAAAAAGCTACAAATATCTTGAAGAAACCAAGCAGTCCATTTTTCCAAAAATCAAAAAGGAAAAAGTGAATGTTGGCAATTCTAAGTTCAATTTGGGGTGACTGATCCAGAGCTGAAGCTATGCAGCCAAGTTAGGAGCCTTCTACACAGCTGGTCAGTCAATGTTCAGATATGTCAGCCCTGAATTTGTCTTTACCCCTCTGAGTGTCTGGGACTCCAGACCAGCCCAATGCACTCTAAAGGGAAACTCACTGCTGATGATGTGCAAAAGACAAGTCACAGGTAAAAGAGGTACAACCAAGCACCCGGGACACACTTAAAGCAAAAACTAGACTTTAATTCATATTAAAAACTTGAGGCAAAATTAATGGCCAGCCCTAGACAGGACAAGGGATAGTACAAGAGTTGAGCCATCCTCTGCATTCTGGGACTGAGAATTTTCTACAGAGAAATGTGGGATAAAACTTCTGCAAGAAATTGATTCAATTGGAATTCTGTCTGCATTTAGAGCCTAATACAAATCCCAGCTTTTCAGATAAAAAAAAAAATCACATCCCTCTGTACCTAGGAGATTTGAAAGATGTATTTCCTAGAAAGTATTAAACAATTAAGCTATTTTTACTGCTGTGTTCGCTACAGAAAACCAATTGTCAGAGAAACACTTCACATTTTTCTCCACAGTTGTTTTTCTGTGAAAAGAGAATTGAAAATAATTAAAACATTTTCCTTAATTTCCCCACTGGAAAGGATAGCAGAAAGTCTGACTAGCAGAAAACATGTATTATTGATTTTTTTTTATATTTTTACTTGTGAAGAGACATATTCCATTTCTCCTTTCAAGGAAAGGATCCCTACTAGCCATTATCCTGTTGTTGGAAAAGGAGGAAGCTGCATCTCCTCCTCTTATTCCCCTGTTCTCACACTTCACAAGTTACTTTCCAGTGGAAACCTTGTGAGAAGGCTCATAATAAAGGAATGAAAAAATCAGAAATCTT
>JACBWW010000025.1:530187-626324 GCA_020086605.1 Lanius collurio | reverse complement strand
CCCCCCGGTGTGTCCTGCAGTGTCCATCTGCCCCCGGTGTATCCTGCAGTTCCCCACTGTCTGCCTGCCCTGTGCAGCACTTCTGCAGCCCCTGCCCTGCTGATGGACCCGCTCCTGGCACAGCCTCCCGGCCTGGCCCTGCCCCGAGCGGGCCGTGCAGAAGATTCCAGCAGCACCCCCAGCCTGGGAGCTGTGGCTCAGCACTGCCTTTAACACGGGGGGCAGCACAGGCTGTTCAGACAGAGGCTGAAGTTGCAAACAGCTCCAGCAACCCAATTTTGGTTTCCTTCCATGCTTGTCTGAGATGTCATTTCAGAAAATTCATATATTTTCATGCATTTGCTTTCCACAAACTGGCTAGGAAATAAGGAAATTATCTGCTCTAGGAGCTGTTGGTGGCCTGTCACATTGTTTTGGTCAGGGTTGCTCTCTTTGTATCACTCTGAATTTTCAATCATCTACCTGTGACTTAGTGGTGCCCCCAGAAAGAAGTTTTGAGGCATGAACATGGAAAATGAGCTGTACCCTCCTCATCTTGCACTGTGTATCACTGGGAACAGCACACAGCACATGTGGATTTATGACTCAAGAAGTATAAGCAACAGTAGAGCATCAAAATGCAACTCTTATCTGAAAGAGATTAATAGAAAGGTCACTTTCCACCAGAAGTAAATAACATTCAGTTTGGGGGAATCACTGTAGGTGAAGGGGAAAGAAATGCACCATTTGATTTGGGGGGAAATTGGTTAGACAGAAGGTGCTTCAAAACATAATCAAGAAATAATTAGAAAAAGGAACAAGCCAAAGGACAAACATCTGTGACAGAAGGATGTGAAGAGATAAACAAATCCCATGTATGACAGTTAATTTCAGTTCACACCAGAATCCTGCTGGGCTACATTTGGATTAGTTTGTAAACACCCTGGGAAAAAAGAAAACTTACATTAATTTCAGTGTGAACGGCATCAACAGCCAAAGGACTGAAAAACCAAACGCAAGAGACTGAAAATATCAGATTACAGCAAAACCATGCCACAGAGGGGTAAAAAATAACAGTAAAGGGAAACTACAGCAAGCAACAGACCAAGGGTTCTTCACAAGTCATGAGGCAAAGATCACTGAGAAACAAATGCACACTAAAATCCTGCCCTTTGGCTTTCTAAATACCACAGATGAGAGAGGGAAAGGAGCAGCTGGATAACTGTAGCAGGACAAATCACTCTTCTAAGGCAGATGCCACTGGAGTCTCAGTGCTGACTGAGATGTGTGGTTTGTGAGGACTGAGACAAAGGGAACTGCAGTGAGGTTAATCCCACTGCTTGCTGGGGGTTTGGCTGATCTGCCCCATGGAATGTTCATGCAGCTTCCCAAAGGGAGTGTGGCCACCCTTCCTGAAGGGTCTGCAGGGAGAAACCTCCTCTGTGGGCCAGAAAGGCCAGGGAGGTGTGGTGGGACCTCCCCAGGGCTGCAGCTGAGCACAGCACAGAGCACCCAGAGCAGGGGAACACTCCTGGGCACTGCCAGCCCTCTCCCACCCATGAATGAAGGGGAAGAGCAGCTGGTAAATGCAAAATTCTCTGTTGAAGAAAAGAGAGAGAAGAATTCACAAGCTCAAACTCTGCTACTTTGCACATCACCCTGTTCTGTTTACATTTTGGTTAGCAGAAGCTGGGTCACCCCTATAGACCACATGGGCCATGTGGGAAAATACACAAATTACAAATAATAATCAGCAGAACTGTGCTGTCACTTCAGCTGTTGAGTGGATGTGCTTTCGTCATGAAGGGGATGAAATAAGTCTAAACCCATTTTTTGTTTGCTGGTCATTGCAGAGAAAAGCAGCAGCAAGATGTTGAGAAGCATTGCAAGCTCCCTAATTGAGTCACTGAAAAAACCTCTCAATGTGTTTTGTGATTAATTCTTTAGCTGAGTTGAAGCTTGTTTGTGAGCAGTCTTGGGTAAATATACAGTTACATAACTCTGCCTCACCATAAAATAAGTGTTATTAACAGCCCTCTATGGATAATCAAAGTTAAAATTCTTTTTCTGCAAATATTCTGAAGTATTTGTTGAAAACTTGATGCCAGCATGCTTATTAAATACCAATAAACTCATCTGCCAGAGTATTTGGGAAAAGCAAACACAAAGCAGGTGCAAATGAACTCTGATTAAATTTGTTCAAAACTTCATGCAAATACTAAAGTTAGAAGATGAGTGTGGAAATGTATTTTTTTCATATTTGGCTAACTGTAATTGCAATTTCTATCCAGTCAAACCAGGATAATTTAGGAAAAGACAAAAAAGAATGTGGCAGCAGGCTGAGCAAAGTAACCATTGCTAAAGGAAGAGAAAAGGGTACAGTGGTGATGTAAACAGAGTTAATAAGGGAATGTTACTACAATACCAAAACTCCAAACAAAGAAATATAGACCAAGCTGTTATTAGGAAAACTTACTTAGTCAGCATGACTAATTAATTACTAATAAAATTACATTAATAATTAGCATGAACCACAATTTTAGGCTAAATTTAGTAAGTGAGCACCAGCTCTCAGAACCTGAATTTGTTTTGAGTTTTTTACCAGTATTCCTGGTAAAGCAGGAAATATTTTGGCCTGGATTTCCTGCACCATGCAGCAGCTGATGGCAGCTAAACTGCCATCATCTGCTCCAAACATTTCTGGAGACTTCACAGGATGTGCAAAGATATCCCCAACTTTAGGTTAAATTCAGCTGTCACCTCAGTTGCATCCCCTTTGACAAATATGTGGCAATTTGCTCACATCATCACTACAGCTAAAATGAATTAGGTTAAACACAAAGGAATAAAGAAGAGACTACAGCTGAGCAGGAATGTTTGGTTTGGAGCAGGCAGAGAGGACATGGAGAAGAAAAGGCACTGTGTATTTAATAAAGTGGCTACTTTACCTTGGAACACTTCCAGGATGATAAGCAACCCTATTTAAGGAGCAGAGTTACCTCCTGATTGTCAGCTTATGCAAATGACAGAAGCACAGAAGAATTAAGTGTGGAAGAGTGAAAATTATTTCCAGGAAAGATGATTGCCTGTTTTTGAGAAGGAAAATATGAAGAATAAAACACTTTGATCCATGAACAAATTATCTCCATCTTCCTTCTGGACCCTATGGATTTGATTTTATCAATAAGTGATTTGATTTAAACTTTATAAAGGTTGTTTAAATGTTGTCTGGTACTCAGGTATCTTTTACTGACCTGGGACCTGGTTGTTGACTGTCTTATTTGACTGAAAATATGTTTCACCTAGACTTTTGAGGGATTCTGAACAACCCAATGGCCACTTCCAAGGAACTCACAGATGGGCAGAGAGGACCTTGTGGGTGACAATAAATCCATCATCCCCTCATCTCAGCAGGAGGAGTCTGAACACTCTGGGGTAACCCAGGCAGACAGAAAGTTATTCAACACACAATAAAAAACCACTGCTTCTCAGTTAAAGTCAGTGGTAAAACCTCCCCAGGAAGGTACCAGAATTAGCAGTGCTTTCTTGGGCTTTTGGGATGGGCTTTTGGGATGGGCTTTCCAAGAGATTCCAGTCAGGGGAGAACACACTTCTGCTGCAGAACAAACCACCCTGTCTGGGGGGAACCAGAGGTGAAGGGCTCCCTCCTGAACACCATTAATATCTTTGCTCTGCTGCAAACATCCACCATGATCAGATTAATAAAGGTAGGGAAAAAACCTGCTGGTGCTGCCAAATTTCCAGTTTAAATGAATTATTTCTAAAGTAAATTATTGGACTTTCCCAAACATCTGCTGAACTTTTGCAGAGTGTTATGTTTTTCTTTTAGCCACCACTTAAAGCTTAAGGGATTTTGAGAGCAGAGTACTAAAATTCAGCTAGACCTTCCTTATTAAAAGGAAAATCTTCAGTAATTAGCTCTTCCCCTAACTGCTTTTTTGCTCTCATTCCAAACAAAGTGCTATGCTAATATACCTTGTGTTGCAAATGTTTCACAATTCTTGCTAATCAAATTAAACTCAATTTTCAGCAAATAAACCCTCAATGCAGTTAATGGAAAACAAGGAACAGCACTACTTTGCCTGAGAATGGGTCATTACCACAAGCTCCTAATTACAAGTACCTTAATGCATAATGTAAAGCACAGTCTTATATAGGCTCTTAAGAATTAAAGATGTAGCAAGATCAAAGACTTGATGTGTCCTTGAATTTTTTATATGTACATTTGGATACAGATGGGAGAAAGCAACAAAGAGAAATAGAGCAAAGCTGCAAAACACAAAGATTCATTCACTTACACACCCTTCAAAATGTACAATAATAATAATTTATGCAGTTTATGAGTCTGCAGAAAAAAGACTGATTTTGACTCAGGACACATTCTGAAACCAATTTTCATTTGCCTCCTCCTCTACCCTCTTGATAGAGAATGTTTCACACCTACCAGTTAATGAAGGATTATTACTTTCCTCTAGAGTAAGCTGCAAATACAACCAAGGTTAAAGCAAAGGACGTTCATCCTGAATTAGGTTATATGATGCCATCAAACAGGGGCCCAGGTGATTGATGACATATTGCTATTACTGCACCAGGCATTTATCAATACTACACTGTCAATTATTTTCCAGTTTAGTTCTCTTATTGTCACATGATGGTATATTTTATCAAATTTACTTAACTGAAAAGAATAAATAAAAGCCCGGAGAGAAAAGCACTGGAAACAAGAGAAGGCATAATAAATCACAGTAACCAACATACAAAGTGCAGACTCTGGCATTACTTGCCAGTCAGAATTCTGCTGCTCTGAATGAATTCCCACAGGTTGCATTTTTTGCTCTGAGATTTCAGATACAATCTGCAGGAATGGGCATGGCAGCCACTGCAGCCCAGCCCAGGAATCACACCTTAACCAAGTCCTACAGAGCAATTCACTAGAGTGCTACCATCACTAAAAAAACTGCTTCACCAAACCAAATTTTTTTCATTTTTCTGAAAAATAATTTGCATCTATTTATTTTCCTGGGGAATTATTACACAGAGCTTTGAAACCTTCAGCAAGATGAGCACTTTATGCTCTAACTCGCTCTGGATATAAAGAATTCATATTGAGCTATATCTGGTACAATTGTAAATCTCCACAATTTTACATTTGCAAAATTTCTGCATGTTGATGTTGGATTCACACTGCCTCTCCTCATCCTCATTATTATTAATGCAACATGAAGTGCCCATGCCTATCCTCCTGACACCACAGAGTCTGTAAAAGCTGAGCTCTCTCTTTAGCTTTGTAGTTGTCCTCTCCCTGAAGGGCATGCAAGCACAGAATGGGAATTATGGCTATTTGAAAGAAAATTAGCTCCTATTTGGATATCCATGGGACTGTGGAGAAGGCAGACTCTGGGAAATCCCACCTCTCACCCTGGGGCCTTGGGAAGCAAAAACTATTTTTGTGAGTTTATGAAGAGCAGTCCCCAAAGAGCAGATCCTCCTCCACCTCCCAGCCACACTCACCCACTTGCACCCACCTTTCCCCCCAAGAGGCAGATGTAAACCCTGTAACCAGCCATGGAGGGGGGTGTGCCAGTGAATAATACATTGAAATATTCAAAACTCAGTCAGCTTGTGTTTACTTGTAGCTCCTGCAGAAGCAGCAATTGAGACAGACACTCACCCACCCATGGAGACAGAGAGGGATGGGATGGTTCTCTAGAGGAAAAGCTCTTAGAATTAAGGGTTGAAAGGACAAATATTAGGAGTAACCTTGCTTAACAACAGACCATCCAAATCTGAGCCCTGCCCAGTCCATTCTGCTTTCTGTTAAGATTTTCCTTATGGGTTTCTGAAGTATTTGACTGTAAAATGTGTTTTTATGAACAGCATTTAAAGTAATCAGTCTCTGACAAGGTGTTAGATAAAATGCTCTAATAGGGTTAGGAATTTTGTGAATACTGACTGTTTCTGAAGAACTTATTTCTATGTATGAAGATAAATTGTCCCCAGAGCTAGAACCCTAAGCTTCCATTACTTAAAGGGACCACCTATTTTAAATTTTCTGAATAATTTTTAGTTTTACCCATATTTTACAGCTTTGCTTTGCTCCAAAGTAATAGTTTGCATTTCCAGAATTTTCATCCCTTGTCTCTTGCCTTCCCCCTTCTCTGCACTGAACATTGATAGCAAGGAGAGAAAAAACCATCTCTGGGGTCAAACCCAGATACTTTCACTGAGGATCAGAATTCCTCTCCTTTGCACCTGACATTTTTCCACAGACAGCACTCGCTGTCTCACATTCCTCAGACTGGTTTATTCATAATAAACAAGGTGCCTTATCTCACCAAACTGCATTTCAAAATATTATGCAAATAGTTTCCAGACTACATGTAAAATGCCCCATAACCATCCTATAAACAGCTGTAATTTTTCACCTTCTTTACTTAGATCTGTAGCAGTTTATGGATAATTTTGGTAAAAGAGGCTGAATTGAAATTCTATCTCACAAAGAAATAAAGATCTTTTTTTTTTTCTGAATCACCTTCCAAACCAAAGGCAAAGCTTAATAGGCAAGTCAAGGGAATTTACAGGATCCAAAACATCTGTGCAAAACAAAACAAAAGAGCATTATAAAATGCAGTTTTATGGAAAATTTTGAGGTTCAGCTATGCAGCTTTTTGAGTACTAAATATGTTCATGTCCAAGAAGAGAAAGCAAGAAATTATGCTCAGTAAGAATTTGAATATCTGTTTGTGTTTCCTCCAAGTGCAGGGTAGCAAAAGTTTCCAGCAGAAATATAACACTATTATCTACCTTGACAGGGAAGTAGAAGTGTAAAATCTCTGATGCCTTTAGAACCCTTCCAACAATAGGTTTGTTTGCAGTGTACCATCAGTCCAAATCCTTAATTTTCTTTTGGGTAACTTCCAAATAGTTTCAGCTGCACTATCTCCTGTTTCCACTACCATTAATAAATTGCATCTGTATAGTTTTAATTACATGCCTTTAAACAGATTGAAACCACTGTGAGAAAGATAATTTCAATGAATTCTCTGCAAACAAAAAGATTTTCAAGACAGCACCTGTCCCTCTTTCCAGGCTTTTGTGTGATGACTCTCCAACTCCTGCACTGCCTCATTCCTCCAGGGAAGATTCCTGGCCTACAAATTGTTTGGTTTAATACTGAACTCCTACCTGATGGTATTCCAGAAATGGCCCCAACCTCTGCAGTTCATTCTCAAGCAGGATATCACTGAAGCCAGACTTTTAAACCCTCAGGAGAAAGCCTATCTTTTCTCTCAGACATCTGAGAAAGAATTGGAGTGAGAATTAGAGGCTGATTTCTGGAAATACCTTCAGAGTGAGCACCAAGCAGTCCTGGAACACCATTTGAGCACCATTCATTTTCTAATACAAACAAATAGAGATGTAATTGCCAGACACACGTTGTTGAGGCATTGCTAATTGCAAACAATAAAACAGATACAATCTTACTCATATATTAGTAGAAGGAGACATTGCAGGTACTGGGTGATGTACAACTGACAGTGGAAAGGAGATATATTAATTTTGTGTGCACAAATTTGATTTTCACAGTCACTCCTCTTTTTGATGACAGCAGATGATTACAAACAAGAAGTCTGCTTGCAGGTAACTCCAAACTCAAATCAGATCAAACTATTAAAGTAACACTGGCACCTGCAAGTGCTGTTTTCAGAGAAGCCCAAATGGGCACTCACAGAGGCTCTATCTGTGAAAATTGCAGTGAAGGAACTTCCTCCTTTTAATCTGATCAGAATAAGAGTGTTTCTGTCCTTCATCACTATTTCTAAAATATGATGAAACTTTAAATACGAATAAACAACATCAAGATCTGTAAACTCATCAAGGAAAACCTCTGAAGAAAATAATACCCCTTTTTCATATCTTTGCAACTTAAACAAACCTTGAGTTGTTTGTTAGACAATTCCACATGGACTTTCATCTCTGCTGTCACTATTTCACCAATAAAGTGTGTTGTTGTAAAACACTGGAGACTTCAGAGGCTTAAGCCAATATAAAAATCTCTGCAGTATGAAGTAATTTGATGTCACTACTCTGCTCATTTCAGAATTGGCTGCAAATAAGAGCCTAAGGATGATTTAATGTGTCCTCGACCCACCATGGCCATGGTTAAACAAAGTAAACACATCAGTCTTTAGCAGTTATTTATAACTGGAGGAAAAGCACAAACCAGCCACAATAAACAGAGCACTGGAAAACATTCTGAAGGGGAACTGAAATATCTGAAAATGCCTTTCTTCATATATTTCTATATTCTATTTCTCAGTAAAATAAAATCCCAGTGACCATCCACAGGAGAATTTATTAGAACTAAAATCCCCACTTCTAAATAAGATCCCCAGATACCACTGCTGAATTGGGAGCGTAGGCATTCAGGTGTGATTACACACCGGCTGCTGGGACTTGTAGTGCAGTTTTAAAATAGAACAACCAGCCTTCAGAGCTCATAGAAAACACCCAGCTACTTCAAGGTGGAAAAGCCCAAATCCTGGAAACCCCTCTGGGATATTTGGCCCCTGCAGTGGTAACTGCACCAGTGACCCAACTCCACAGTACCAATGATGGTCTCTTTTCAATGTACTCAGAGAGAAGATATTTACCTTGCTGTCCAAACCCTGAACTCCTCCAGCAGCCTCTGGTTCCTGCCCTGTGCCCTGGGCCTTTCTGAGGAGCCTGGGCTGAGGGGTGGCTGTCACTGGGCTGTGTAACCTCGGCACCCCCTGCCCAGCACCACCAAAGGGTTGGGCTGCAGCCAGGCCAAGCCCAGGGACCTGTTTGTGTAACTGTGAGGGGGATTTGATCCTGGAGAAACCACCCAGAGCAGCCCTGAGCGGCAGCTTTGGGATTGGGATTGATGGTGAGGTCCTTCATGTGCTGGGGTCTGTGTTTGCAACGGGTGGGGTAACTGGGAATGGGTGGGACAACTGGGAAGGGGTGGGACAACTGGGAAGGGGTGGGAGAACTGGGAATGCATGGGATAACTGGGAACGGGTGGGGTAACTGGGAATGGGTGGGGTAACTGGGAACGGGTGGGGTAACTGGGAATGGGGTGGGGTAACTGGGAACAGGTGGGAGAACTGGGAACGGGTGGGACACCTGGGAACGGGTGGGGTAACTGGGAACGGGTGGGGTAACTGGGAACGGGTGNGTGGGATAACTGGGAACGGGTGGGGTAACTGGGAACGGGTGGGGTAACTGGGAGCGGGTGGGATAACTGGGAATGGGGTGGGGTAACTGGGAATGGGTGGGGTAACTGGGAATGGGTGGGACAACTGGGAAGGGGTGGGACAACTGGGAATGGGTGGGGTAACTGGGAACAGGTGGGGTAACTGGGAACGAGTGGGGTAACTGGGAAGGGGTGGGGTAACTGGGAACGGGTGGGGTAACTGGGAAGGGGTGGGATAACTGGGAAGGGGTGGGGTAACTGGGAAGGGGTGGGGTAACTGGGAATGAGTGGGAGAACTGGGAACGGGTGGGGTAACTGGGAACAGGTGGGATAACTGGGAACGGGTGGGATAACTGGGAATGGGGTGGGGTAATTGGGAACGGGCGGGGTAACTGGGAATGGGTGGGGTAATTGGGAATGGGTGGGATAACTGGGAACGGGTGGGGTAACTGGGAATGGGTGGGNGGTGGGACAACTGGGAAGGGGTGGGGTAACTGGGAATGGGTGGGATAACTGAGAATGTGTGCAATAACTGGGAATGGGCGGGGTAACTGGGAATGGGGTGGGGTAACTGGGAATGGGTGGGATAACCGGGAATGGGTAGGATAACTGGGAATGGTGTGTGCACGCTCCCAGCATGCTGGAAACTGCTTGGAAAAGGAGACAATCTCAGCACAAAGGACTGTGCAGTGCCACTGTAACCCACAGGACACAACTCCAATTAATCCTTTGTGTTGGAAGGAAGAACTGGAAATTTCAGTGTAGAGGCTGGTGGCTGCTGCACGGTGTCACAGAGCCCCTCTGGGGGAGGCATGAGCTGTAGGGTCCCTGGGGGCACACCTGGACTCATCTTCTGAGGAAGAATCACCCTTCCACAAAATCTTAGTCTTAGGATTTAAGAGATTAGTGCTGGTCCATCACTGGCCAAACTGACAGCTCACTTTCTTACATATTAGGTACTTACGTAATTGAAAAATGTACCCAGATTGCATCGTAATATTTGGCATCTAAGAAACCTAAAAGATACCCCAAACCAAAAACCAACAACAAAAGTTTTTGGAAGTGGGTTTTGATTGATTTTTTGGGTTTGGGGTTTTTTTTTTTTGCTTTTCACCCCAAACCTCTATTGAGCTAGAAAGAGACAATTTGGCAAATATCATGGAGTTGCATTTTTCTCCTGAATATCACTGTTACCTTTGATTTAGAGATCAGGACAACTCTATTCTTATTCATGCAATCCCTGCATACCATGCCCGAGTGCTAGAAACAGAAGGAATTATTTGTGGAAGCAGTAGACAAAACTGTCTCCTGAGTGGTGCTGTTGCATGCTTAGAACTGCCAAGTCTTATGATGAGAGAGTCATGATTAACTGAAAAAAAACACAATTATCCCCAAGCATGAAAAATAAACTATTGGAAACCGTTTTCCTGAATTCTGTCTGTAGTTCTGTTGTCATTTTCTGGCTGTGGGAGGTGTTTGGAAACCAGTATTGCTTGTCCTGTGTCAGCTTTGAGATTGCTGCATTCTACCTGAGGGCAGGGGTTCTTATTTCAGCACTAATGAAGCAGATTGCAATACTGGAAATCACACCCACAGCAGCACAATATTTATTTGAAGTTTGCCCTCCATCTCTTTTGTTATCTACACTGGGCAGCCTCAAATCATAAATAAAAACTTGAACAATTTTCCCCCATAAAGTCATTCCTTCCACAGCTTTGCCAGGTCCTCTCTGGTCCCCTTCCTTAATTATAGAATTCTTCTGAGGCACAGAATGCATGTTATTTTCATCAGTGAGAGATAAGAGATGTCAGCACAGAACTGAGCTTTTTGCTATACTTAGTCATAATCCTCCTATCACTTAAAAAGGCTACTGGAGATCTTTTTCAATAAAGCCATCAACAGGGATTCAGACATAAACACTGGATTTAGGCACATAAGCTTAATTGACTTTCAAAAAGAGATGAGCATCTCTTCCACTTAGGCTTTTCTGATAACACCACCCTGAGTAGCTCAGGTTTATGGATGCAATCATTAACGGGGGGGAGGAGCCAAAAATAAGAACATACAAAGATCACTATCTTGCTCTGTTCTTTACAGGGAAGTTTAGAAAAAAAAAAGAAGAGTTCACACGTTCTTCCTGTAAAATTATTTTCAGCCAAAGGATTCTCAGAAGCACCTGCACACGATGTGCTGTTATCTCTGTATTGATTTTCTGCAGTATCACATTGGACTGCAAAGTGTGCTTGGTGTTTTAATTGCAATTACTTTTCACTGGAACTTCTAACATGAGTTACATAACAACCTTTATAATCTTTTCTCTCCCTTTTTTTTTTTTTACTTTTGCTTACAGTTTTATTTGATCCCTCTTCCCACAGTCCCATTTTATCTGTCCTCCCTTTCCTGTAGTCCAAGGCTTACAAGGTCATGACACTGACTCCCATATTGAAGAAGCCACTGAAACCAGGTAACCCAGAGTGCCATTGATCCCTGATGAGCAGGGGGCTATTTCCATCTAAATGAGGAGGATGAGCTTTGTGGCTCCCATTAAGGTTAATGGGGGTTATGTGGCTGGGTCCTGGTGTACCATAACAAATGCTGTCCCCTCAGCTAATTCATTCCAATCTTTGAGTAGTGACACAGAAAAAAATATTTCAGGAAAAAAAAAAGGGATTGTGATTTAGAAGCAAATGTCAGAGTTGTTGCATGTTTCTTCACTAACTTTCAAAAGTGTTAAAGCAGCACATTTCACCACTTTCCGCTTCATCTGCAAGAGTGGTCGAGTTAGTGAGGGTTCTGGGAGAGCCATTAAAAATCTGTCACAAAAGTGCTGGTCATGGCAAGAACATTTTTCAGGAGCTGTCAATTTCCCCAAATATCCATCAGTGCTACCAGGCACAACAAGGGATTCCTCATTTAGAGCATGTCAATTCTTATTATTAATGTCATGATGAAAACACCTGCTAAGTGTCTGTGTCTGGCAAAGTGAGGCTGTCACAGAAATGAGAGGGTGAATTCCGCTTGGATTAGTGAGCAAGAAGAGCTGGAGAATTTTTTTTTTTATTACGTTTTCCTAAAGAAAAACACCTTATCTTTATCCTGAGCTGGGCTTGTGACAGAGAATACAGCAAGGTATAACTGATGAAAGATAATGTGAAAATACTCTGCAAGAGTAACTCTTTGTAAAACTCCACAACTGCAGAGATGAGTTCTTGATCATTTGTTTCGTTTGCAAGCTTCAGGTGGAAGGTGCACGAGGCCCACCCTCACCATACCCTGCAGGTGTTGGGTTGGTGACTTCAGCCCCAAGGCCACACCAAACAATTTGGTTTGGCTTCTCCCAGCAGGAGCACTCCAGGTAAATGGAGTCCAGGTGAGCCCACCCTCACAGCAGTGTGGGTTCCTGGGAGTCTTGGGATGTGCCTTGCTTGTGACTGCCTGGCACACAGAGCACTGCAAAATGGGTTCTGCTTTTGAAAGCACACAGAGAGGGGAAAAATATATCCTGAGACTCATTGCACCATATATTCCTATATATAGTGACAAAATTAACATGTTAGCTCTGTCTTTCTTAAAAAAAAAAATCCATAAACATTATACCCATGGGACTACAGGAGCTAAAAGATGGTATCACCTGGGAAAGGTCTTACTGAGACTCCAAAGCAGGGTTTGGAAGAGAATTTCAGACTTTGGATTAAAACAAATCATATTCAGTAAGCAAGGTTGTCATTAAGGAAACTGTTCAATGCTGCTCTCATTTTTCTTACACACATGAAACAAGTTGGAGGCAGAAGAAAATATTGTAAACAACAGTCAATCCAGCTGGCCACAGGCTGACCAAGAGGAAAGTGCTCCCAGAAATGAAGATGCCTTTCCCAGCCCTTGCTGTCCAGACCCGGCAGCAGACACCAGGCAGCTCTGCCGCTGGTGCCGGTCCCATCAGGCACCCAAGTACCTGCTTAACTTTAAGCTCCAGGCTTTAAGCACAAGGCATTAACTGTAATGAGTGTTCTTATATTCTTAATCACATACTTGGATTCATTGCCGAGCATTCATTCAGAGCAGGCAGGAAGACATAATGGGCCGTGTCTTCAGTTTGTGTAAATTGGTGGGACTTAATTGAAAGGACTCGAGTTGTGTCAATTTGCAGTGGCTGCTGCCGGACCCCCGGGGTTCAAACCCTGCAGGCTGTCCGTCAGCCCCGCTGCAGCTCTCACTGCAGAGCTGGCACACTCCCACCCCCCAGCTCCCCCAGCTCCCCCAGCCACCCAGCAAGCAGCAGTTAATGATCACACATCTCTTTTTCGAGCCACCCAGAAGGATAACCCCGGTGTCTGAGGCAGCACTCTCATTCTCTCCGTGAAAGACTCTATTATCAAGGCTGGGTGAGTTATTACCCAGAGCACTTTGCCTGTCATATTTTCACTGCAGAGCCTGCAAAGTCCAGCTCCCTGGCAGGGGCCTTACAAGTTTTAGCACACGACATTTCAAGTACAAAACAGATAATTGGCTTTTAAATACTTTAAGACTCATCTTTTTTTCTTGTCAGCTCTTTGTTAGTGTAATTTGGCACACATGACTCCTGTCCATCCACAGTGACCCATATTTCCAGAAGAAAGGTAGGCTTTCAAAGGCTTACAAACTTACATCTTACAAATACTCTTTTGCAAACATCCTCATAGGTTGAAAAAAACCCAAACCATTTTTTGAACGAGGCCCTTTGATAAACTTTAACAAAAATGCCTATGAAGAACAAGAATGATTACATCTAAGCAAAACATAATCAAAAGACAGCAATTTTAAATACCCTATTCTTGCTCTATTTTTTCAGCCACACACCCGAATAAGTAGTTTAAACCTTGCTTTCCCTAATATTAAAATGTGATTAATCTCTTTCCCCATGAAGAATTTCACAGTTAAAGAGATTTCTGTTCAGCAGAGGACTGAACCCAATGCCTAAATCCATCTCATGCCAACAGAGCACACCAATAGTCAAACACAGCACTTTGGCAGGATTTAATTTCCTAATCAGAAGTGCTGGCAGACACCACCACAGCTTGGACAGAGAGCAACTGGGGGCTTCTACCAGACTGTGCCAGTCTGGAGTTCTACCCTATATTCACTCTTGATGGAAGAATTAAATCTCACTCTTGTCAAATGTCACCTTTAAAATAACCATGTTCTGAACTATGCACAATCAAAAGCTAAAATAAACTTTAAAAAATAAATTAGGAATCATGCAAACTTTACTGATAATTCATTTCTGGATTGCTTGTACCTAATAATCACATCTGACAGCAGACCCCAGCATGGTTAAAATGTGAGAAAATCTGTCACTTAAATTTGGATTGTACAATATGTATTTTTATGGGAATATATCCATTTCCAAAGCTTTTGGTTTTTAACTGTGATGTGTCACTACATGTATTTGGGGTTGGGGAAGGAGAAAGCTCAGAGCAAAACATTTCAAATATTCCAGGTCCTGGCCTGAACATTTCCTAAACATTGAATTTGCAAAAAAACCCAGCAATTCCTGCTTCTATTTATAAACCTGTGCCAAAAGGACACCAAAACTCAGTCTTGTGCTAATGTTTCAAACAGAAAAGTGGTACCAGTGAGTATTTCTGTAGGTAATCACTGGCTTACAGTAGCCATGGGGTGAGGATGGCCTGAGCATTGCTTCTCCTGACCATGGTATGTTATTTTTACCTGAGAATGGGGTGCTGCTGAGAGAAGTGGCTGATTACAAGTTAGGAGGCACTTCCAGCCTAAAGATCGATCTGAACTAAGCAGGATTTGGGATCTTCTGGCACTTTCTTTCAAGGGAGTCCTCGCTGTTGCACACAGCACCATTTTCTGATCCCTGGTGAGTGGTGCCTCTCAGCAGTCAGAGCAAGGATGCTCTGTCAGGGTCTTGCAGTGGCCCTGCTCCCAAACAGGGGCAGCTGCTTTCCCCAAAAGAGGATCCATTCTGGGAAAGGCTCTGATCCCACCTGCTCATGGTCTCAGTGTACAGGACACATCTTTCAGAGGGGGATTTAAAGCTGGAGCTGCTCCTTCCTCCACTCACCTGAGCAGAAAACTTGATTTATAACGTGGGGATCAATTTAAACCCCTGGATTTAAATAGTGCAGCTCTCCCAGCTGAAGTATTAGTTCAGAAGAGCTGTTAAATACAAAGTTAATGCTCTAGATGTGTTGCTAAACCAAGGGGTGAAGCTCAGAATTTCAGGGACCAAAATTCCACTTGGAAATCAGTATATTCCTCTCCTGGAAAGAGACAAGAAGGTGCTCTCTGCTCCAAGGCCACAGGAACTCGGGGCTGGTTTATGCAGCACAGTGCTTGCTGCTGCCAGAAGGGTGTGAAGGAATTCCACATCTGTCCAGCAGTGACATCCTTGGGCTAGAGGAGATAAATTTCTGGTTTTACCATTTCTAATTTTATCAGCAAACCAGTTCACATGCTCTGCTCTTCCTTTATATTCTTAGTCTCTCGTAGGTCTAACAGATAATCTCTGAGGAAGCACCATCCCTGTGCTCCCTGAGGTACCACCATGAGCACCAATAACGAGCAAAGCTTGAGTCCAGATTTTCTGCTTTCAATGCTGGGAGGGAGAGACTCAAAACTCAATGAACACACAGAAAAAAAATAGCAGGAAAAATAGTGTGGTCCTAATGCATGACATTTGGCATTAGATGAACACTGAATTTTTTCATTTACCCTAATCTCTTCACATTTCAGTTTTTCTTCCTCTGCTCTCCACTACTCTTTTCCATTACTTCTTTAGGGAAGGGATAAAACAGGACAAAAAAAAAAGCCCTTTTACTTCCCTTTTTAAGTGAAAAACTAGAGAATCTTCATTAAAAACACACACATATATGAAATTAATTTTCTTAATATGGAAAGGGTTTAAGAATAAACAGCATGAACTAAAGCACCCGGGTAGCTCTACAAACTTCCCTCCTTTAAGCTTGGTTCTATCTCTGTTCCATACTTGGAGCTGCCTCTGTTTCTGCAGCCCATCTAAAATTAAATCAGGAGCTCTCCAGGGTAAGGATTGTGTTCTGTTTGCTGCTCAGCTCCTGCTGCCATTTAGATACTTGACAAAAATAATGATGAAATGTTGTTATTTTTCTGCTTTCATGTCTAAAACTCTTAAACTCTAGGAGAGTACTACCAAAACATGTAGGCAGCAGAGATAAAGGCAGCCTGCTTTAATGACTGAACACACCAGATGTTTCTCCTGTGTTCTTCACACGCAGATTTTGTTGTTTCTTTGTTGTTTATAAATCCTGATTTTTGACCATGATATCAGTATTTTTCCCTAGTTAGCCTCTGAACCTGATTCCCAAGAGGAAAAACTGGAGGAAGCCCCCACCCAGTCCGGGAGCCAGCATTGCACCCAATGCACATATGGGTTCTACTCTGTGAGTCACTGCCCTAACGACAGCAAAGCATATTACTGCCTGCAAAATTAACTCACACACTGTGAATAATCACAGAAAAGAAATTTGTTTTGCTACAAGGTTGTTTTCCAGCTGTTTTAATGCAGACAATTTTTTCCTGAAACACAAATTGTAAGGGAAGAAAAAAAAAAAAGACAGAAAGAAAGAAAAAATACTTTGAAAATCTGCATAATTTGAAAGTGCTTAATGTAAATTAGATAGATCCGCCTAATTTTATTTCAGTACTTTTTAATTGCATTTATAATTAGTAAAATACATTAATGTGCTACACAGAAGGTCAGGAGTTCTGGTGAAAGAATCTAATTAAAATGCTCTGCTGCATTTTTGTCACACATGCGCTCAGTAACCTTGAGGCCTTCCTGCAGCAGCAGAGGAGGGGTTTGTACTCATGTTATAAATAACTTTTGTCTTCAACAGTGCACAAGTAGCATGTGATATGTGAGTATCCCCATCTCTCACCCCATCTGCACTAATTGGGATGGTTTGGTGCCTTCTATGTTGCACTCTGGATGAGAGGCTGATGAACAAAAGCAGGCTGGTTCCCTTCCCGAGGAGCACTCCAGTGCCCACCTCTGCCCAGCCTTCCCTCTCAGGGACCCTGTGCCATGCACCACTGACACTGAAAGAGCTGAAGCTGGTGACAGCCAGAAATTTGAGTACATATTGTGTCAGGTATTTTCCTGATGTCTGGATCCACTAACAGCATGGATTTAAAAAAAAGAAAAAAAAAAAATTAAAAAACCCAAAAAAGATTGAGGAACAGCTTACAGCAATAATCAGCAAGCAATAATTAGCGATGCTAATTTTTCTACTTAGAACTCATATTGTGATTTTATTACATTTAAATTATACATGCTCAGGTGTTCAAATGCTCTCCTTTCATCACCCTCTTAGGTGGTAAAACATCATTAACATCCTTCTAGCACCAGCATGATTGCTCAGTAAGATTAGAGATCTCTGCCTCAGCGAGTTCCACACGTTCTCCTGTGAGCAAAACCCAAGGGGAACAAAATAGGAAGGGCACATTTCCATATTATACATTCACTGTTAGCCCAGCTTTTGTTTCTCTGCAAGTAACAGAACTTAAAAGTTTTGGAATAATCACTGGAATTACAAATTCCTGAGCTGTCAGCTCTGTCTGCAACAGAGGAAGAGTTACCTCAGTCTTCAATAGGAAGGAAAAACAGAATGATTGCTCCTGCTCAGGATGAAAAGCTGAAGCTTTCAAAGACTTGTTGCTCTGTACCAGCTGTAAAGATTGGTCAGTGTCTGGGATCACTGTTTATTGGCCTGAACATCATAGGAACAAAAATGAGATATATAGAATAATTAGGTCAAACTTACATAAAAACAAACAACATTCACTCCTTTCCTTTTTAATCTCTCCCAGCAGTTGTAAAGCAGCCACCAGCACCTGTGGGCATATCTCTAATAGTTCTGAAATAGAAGGAAAATTATTCAGTTCACTCAATATCTGCTTTTACCTACTGGGACTGAAGGGATTGAAGTCCTTTCTGGAATAAAAGGATGGCAAATACTGGCAGGGCTTGCAGGCTGGCTTAGCCTGATGGGACTGAACTGTTGGAAAAACTGCTGCCTGAGGGACAGAGCAGTGAGCTGGGCACACAACTGCAGCCAGGAGTGCAGAACGTGTGAACTGGCAGCAGAGTGGGAAGGGAATAGAGTATAAGGGCTGTGTTTGCAGAGCAGCAAGAGAGGAAGATAAGAAACCTTGAAAGCTGCAGACCAGGGAGAAGAGTGACATTCACTCATCTAAGTCTTGCTCTGCCACTCTGATAGAACTCTAAATATTGTATCAGAGCTGGCAGACAAACCCCAGCTTGCTTTGAAATGTGTGTCCTGAGCTGTTGGCAGCACGGGCAGCTGTGTCGCTTCCTGTTGGCCTCCAGCTCCTGCCAGGGGCCAAACTCATTTGGATTCCACAAAGAAATGAAGGGACATCGAAGCCAGATGGCCCAAGCCCAAAACAGTTCAGCTGCAGGGCTTGCACTTAGAGCCACGGAGAGCTGAGCACTGGTGCAGGATCCCAGGAGATCCACAGGAAGGCCACCCTACATTATGAAAGCCATTCACTCCACCAGCCTCAGCTGAGGAACCACCTCCTCCCACGTGAGAGCAGTGGCAGGAGTTACCCACTGCTGCCACCAGCCCTGCTTGGTGCAAGAACCATCCCAAATCCACACACTTTGTGAAATAATCCCTTAATCCCAATTCCCCAGGGAACCAGGCAGCCACTGACCAGAGCCAGCAGCACGAGGAGCCATGGCTGGAAGGCAGCAGATGCTCAAATGGCTCCTGTTCCTTGAGCCAAACGTTTTTGGTTGCTGCCTGCATCACAAGATCATTGACGTGTGAATGGGGCTGGAGCTGGTGCTGATGTGCTGGAAATTAAATGTGTTTGGACAACAGGCACAGAAACTTCTCAGAACTGTACAGCTTATTTGCAATGCCTCTTAGATGCACCATCATCTAACAGGGCAGAGGAATATTTTTTAAAATGCACCTTTATTTGGCCATGTGCAGCTAAAAGCACAAGTGGTACTGGGAACACTATCAATCCTCCTTCTTGTCCCTAGACCACAGAACAAGTCACCAGTGCCATTCCTAAAGTCATTTATAAAGCACAACTCATAAATTCTGCATTACCTGCACAAGGGAATGGCACAAACAACTTTTCAAATCCAGGCCATCTTGTTTGTCAGTATTCAGAACTTTTACACACAGAATTCACCATTGATCATGGTTGCAATTTCAAGATAGAAAAAAAAATAGTTTAAAAATAATTGGGCCTCAATTATGTAATCTTCTTTAAAGTGCTGAACAGTCCTCTTGGGGGGATGGATTCCCACTGCACACACTTATTCTCACTAAGGCTTGCTGAGGCAGCTCCTTGGAAAGTGAAGGCTCACTTCAAGGGAGTATCCCACCCTACCAGAAGCTTTATGGAGGTTTGAAAAAGTTGCCTAATAAAGAAAAAGGGGGTCATTTTCATAAGATTTAAAAATACCAACATAAGGCAGAGACAGATTATCATGAAGGCTTCAGTGTGCTGAAACCCAATTTGAATGTGCTGAAACTTTGCAAGGATCTGTTTTCATGGTACTCTAAGCCAGAAAGACTGATACTCTAAGGAAAAAACACAATTAGGGTCTTAACACTCAGCAAGTTGATCACTTTCCAAAAATATTATGTAAATAAATTAATACATAAAACTCCCCCTCATAGCCAGTGTACAGAGATTTACAGAATAGAGAGCAAGCAAAAAAACTCCTGGATTAGGCTGAAAAAGCCTTGAAACCTTGACTTGGCAGTCCATAATAGTCCATAATTTCACACAGTGAAATTAATATGAAAAATAAAATCTGACACATATAAAATTAGTCTTTTTTTCCCCCCCTAATGATTCAAACTTTCATTAGCAGCACCATTGTCCCCAAATCTAGATGTCAATTCCCCATTACACACCAGGCACCAGGTCAATGGCACAGCTAACAAGGACCTGCTGGTGCAAATGCTTATTGCATCTTAGCCTAATTCTAGTAAAATTTAAATGGTCTATTAATTTTCTTAATAAATTTAGACATGGCTCCTGCCTGCAATCTGTCTTTGATTAGCTAACAAAAGTGTATGAAGATCCTGCCAAGCTGACAGTTCAGAATATTTCAAGCTAATCATCATCTACATTAAAAAAACATCAATCTATTCATTTCTCTGTAGTACAGGCAACCAAAAATGGTTCAGATCCTCAGGTTTAGCCTGCCCAGGCCTTCCAGTCCTGCTTCATCTGGACTTGGTACAAATAAATTGCTTTACTAATGATGGAAGATCTCAAATGTACAGGTACTTCCTGACTAAGACTGCAGGTCAAGAGTTCATTTGGACACGTGAATAACTTTAAAGACTTTTTTGATCTTTAGACCCAGTAAGGAAAAAGGCAGGTCCATCAGATAGAGAAGTACACAGAAGTTACCCCCTCAGATGAATTTTTTTTCCAGATTTATGTAGTGTAGGGCTGAAATAACGGGGTCCTCATCAGGGGATTGCAAATCCATGTTGTCACAGAAGGGGTTCTGCTATTTATAAGTGAAAACATTAAAAAAAGGGGGATGGGGGCTGGGAATAATAGAACCATCATCTATAATCATCAGGAGGTCTTCCTTGTGAGATCACAAATGAGTTTAGCAACAGAAACAAAGAGGGACCCAGTCTATTAAGATAAACCTGAAAAATACTGAAAAAAAAAAGTGCAGACCAGAGAAGAGGCAGAGCTATTTAAAGTAAATAAGATTGTGCAAAACCATATAAACAGCCCAAGAATAAGCTCAGGATTCCTAATAAAAGGTTCTTATTCACTGAAAGACCAAGCCTCTGACAGTTTTCCAGGGGAGTTTTGTACATTTATAAATGTCCGACCTTTACTCGAGACACAGGGTCAGACCCTTATCTTTTCATTGCAGATCAGCTTCTGAGGATGATAAAGCCCAAATACAAGGCACCAGGAGCCAGGGAGGTAAATCTACTTGTTGTACAAGACAGAGGCGTTATCTTTTTGCTCCCAGTGTGTGAGAAAAGTCCAGTGGCACCTGGAAAGAGGCCACTGCAAAACTTTTACCTTTGCTTGCAACAGGACCAGAATCAGAGCTCCTGTGTTACATTGCAACCCTGAGAAATCCCAGAGGTATTAATACAAATTAATCAAGTGTTAGCTGCATTAGTCGTTGACAAAGTTCTGCAATTAAATGGAAATGATGAGCTAACCCCAGATCTGGACAAGCCAAGGAAGAGGATGCTTGAAGACAGACAATACTCAGCTTTCCTCAGCACAGCAGTACAAAAGTTCACAGGAAAATTAACGTTTCTCAGCTTTAATTATCTCTGAACTGTTTTTTTGCTTCTGTTCTTTGGTCTGGTTTTGGGTTTTTTACATTTTAATTACAGTTGGCAACTCTGAGTCTCCTGCTGGTAGCTGTAATCAAAACTGAAAACTGATTAAATGATGCAATCTATGCCACTGGACAGCATTATTCAATCCACATGCAAACAACAATAAGCCAACACAATATTTTAATATACAAACAACATTTCAGATCTCCTTGAAGCAATGAGTTCAGAACATTCAAAGCAGGTCTCAGCACTTTCCCAGTCAAGAATGCACCACACCAAGCCACACCTCAGCCTGCTCTGGCTGGAGTGTTTCTGTCCCTCTGGAGCCACAGAGGCCCTGCAGTGAGGCAGGGGCAGCTCCCAGCACTGGGACTCGGAGCTGCCTCGGGCTCAGAAAGCCCCAGAGGTAACAACATTCCAGATTCCTGAGTGCCATCTGCTGGCACCTGCCCTGGAACCAAACCTAACAGCAAATCTGGAGCTCCCTAAGAACATTTCTGACAAGTTCCTCTGCATTCCACTTCGTCCCATGTGAAGTTTTGAGCAATTTCAGTGTACACTTTATGTTTTTTCCCCATCGTGGCCTATTCAGAGGCAGAGAACTGCTGTGGCACAGGGCACCCAGGCAGAGAGCTCAGAGCTAAAATGATGGAGTGTTTTAGTCTCAGCTCAGGGCTGACTGGTGCCTTAGGGAGCACAGCCTGTGCCCATCCCTCACACACACAACTGCTCTCTGCCAGGCCAGTGTCTCCCAGCACATTTTCAGTTTCCCACCCCTTGTAACACACAGGAGGAGCCTGGGCAGCCAAATGGAGATAAGAATAGTAGTAATTACAGGCCATAATTCAGCAAAAAACATTTGCCTGAAGAAGATCTCGAGCGTTTCCAAGGGTGAAGGAGCTCAAAGCAGCTGGCAGCTCTTTGAGGACAAACCCCTCCAAGGCCATGCTGGCAGCCAGGACCAGGCAGAGCTGCAGCAGGACGTGGACTTGGCCAAGAAGGGAGGCTATGAGTGATGTCCAACGAAACAGGATGGAGGCAGGAGGTGGGAGACAGGCTACGAGGCAGGAAGATGGATGAGCTCATTGCTCAGGCATGCAGGGAGGGTGGCAGCAAAGCCAAAACCACCACCACTTGTCACTGGCTTACAAAGATAAATCACACCTGACCACTGTGGCTGCCTGCTGAGCTGAAATGGCTGGGAAGTTGGACTAGGAACTTCCCACAGCTCCTTCCAAGCTGAATAATTCTGTGATTCTGTGACAAGCATTTCTCAGGATTGTGACAAGTGATTTTTCAGCCCACCAGAATGATGGAAGTGTCTCACTTGGTGAAAGTCATTCTTGTGTAGCTGATCCAAGATCAGCAGTCTTTTCCACCTTTTCTTACAGCAAAATGGCAGGTCAGCAGATGGATTAGGGAAAACAGCAGAACCCTTCAGGAGAGAAATCAGTTTACTTAAAAGCTACTCAGTGGTTCTTCTCCATCCAAGCATGCAATGGGCTCCTTGCTCAGTAACAGTGGATTTCTTACAGCCAGAATCCAATAAACCTGTTGGTTTCCTCAAAGTCTTCTTAATCACGAGACACATTTGGCATTTCCCCCTCTCTTGTTCCACAGAGAATTCATCCATTAACTAGGTCAAAAAGGACCCACCACCTGAATTGCAGGAATTGCAATTTTAGTCTGGCTTCTTAATAACAGTAACCAGGAGCCAGTCCATGAATGATGCCAGTTAACAACCATGGAAAATAAATACAAATTTTAGTGGCCTGAAGCACAGCAACTCCAAAAGAGAGCTACAACGTACTTGTGAAGAAGTGTTCTTGAGGAATATGTGAACTCAGGAGTTTCAGTGTGTCTGAAATTAATCCTCTCCTCACATCCCAGTTGTGGTACTGATACCTGACCATGTGCTGAGCAAAATGAGGAAGAACCCTCACAAAGAATGTGGATTTTGGGGACATTCAAAAACCCAAGTATGTTTTCAATGTAATTTAAAGGCCTCTGAAAAACCAGTAAAACCAGTGAATAAACAGGCAGCAAGAGGCCTATCTAAGATCTATCATACAGGTCCAATTTTGTTCAAAATACACAGGAATAGAAATATAATGATATTTGTGTCATGTTTTGTAGGATAGATTTTAATGAGAAAAATTTTAATGAGAAAAATTTAAGTTAGAAAACCCTAGGGGAAAAAAACCCTAAGTTTTGACAGCAAAAATAATCAAACAGAAGCTGAATACAAGCCACTAGGGCTGTTTAAAGGTTTTTCCTTAGAAATATCTCTTTCAGATCTGGATTATGGATGGATCAATTTTAAAGTGAATGTTTCAGTGGAACATTTAATCTCTGGCTATCAATGTTAGGAAATTACACGCCCCAAACCTGGAGAATTTCATTTTAAGAGTATTCTAAAGTGCATGAAAATTCCTACTTTAGTTCTGCTCCTTTTCCCCTAAAGTAGCAACAAGAAAATAAAACCTCCTCACCAGTAAACCTAAACAAACCTTCAACACGTGAGCACCTGCACAGATTTGTCTCTAAACTTCTATTTTTTGAAGAGAACAGGACTAATCAGAAACTGCGAATTTGGGGGTTTTTATCACATTTACCTTTGCAAGGCTGAGGACTGTGCCAGCTATTAGGAACTGGTATTAAACTCCTGGCTTTTTGTGCTGGTTTTGGCTGGGAGAGCATGGATTTGCTCCCAGCAGCTGGTGAGGGGCTGGGGTTGGGGTTGGTGCTGAAAAAGGGAATGATAACACAGGGATGTTTTGGTAACTGCTGAGCGGGGCTGACCCGTTTTTGTCTCCCCAAGTCAGCCTGGTGCAGCTCAGCTGCCTTGGGGGGGCTGAACCTGCCTGCCCATGGGAATGGGGAATGAACTCCTTGCTTTGCTTTCCAGCTTTTGCTTTGCCTATTGAACAATTTTTATCGAAATCCATTGATTTTCTCATTTTGTTTGAACTTTTATCCTTCTGATTCTCTCCCGTATCCCACTGGAGATTGAGTTGGTGAGCAGCCACACTGTGCTTTAGCTGTTGGCTGGGGTCAAACCACAGAACTTCTAAAAGTGCTTTTATAACACATAAAAACCAGGCTGTTTCTTTAACCAAATAGTCTTGTAATACCAGCATCTTCTCTAGCAAAGCCTCTCCAAAGACTGGTAATCTGGGAATGATTTGGTCAGAGTCACTCATGATTAGCAGCTCTGCTTACATTCTCAGAGACCTTTCAGGGTGGCTTTTGATTATTTTTCCCCTTTAGTTGGTTATCAGGATACTTATAAGCATAATTAATTCATACTTTGGACTCTTAGGATTATGAAGCATTATAGGATGGCAGCACTAAGACAGAATGCTCTAATTCACCAGCTGTCATGTATTTAATTAGAGATTTTGATGAATCTTTCCTCCTTAGATGAGCTTTCATACTTTGTGTTCTATTTCAAAAAAAAAAAGGAAAGGCAGAAAGAAAGAAAAAAAAATACTTCTTTTGTACAAGGAGTGTAAGAGTCTGATCAAGTCTTTGTTAGCATGGCAGCCTTGTCTGTCACACTGATGTCAGAGCTGGAGTCAAACATCTCATCAGCTGCCAGCACTGCCACTGGCACAGGAGCAGGAGTGAGGGTGCAGGCTCAAAAATGAGGCTCCTTATATGCAGAGACAGAAAGAGCACAGACACAATTCCCTTCCAAAAGCAGACAAAATTCAGGTATTTCAGGCATCTCTGTGTTTTGTGTCATCTGGGCGTTCACAAAGGTTAAACCAACATTCTTTCCCTCAAAAATCTGAACTGACTCCCCTTCAAGATCTGAAGAATAGTTTGTATTTTATATATTCTATAAGGAATAACATTATTCAACATGACACAAAGCTGGGAATACATTTAAATTGATCTGAAAGTCATATTAGCTGTAGCATTATTAAAAAGACATGTGAAAGAAAGTTATAGAACTGACTTTTTTAATCTATTGTGAAACGTGCTTTAAACATCTTTTCCATTAAAATTTCTCTTATAATGGTCATGTATAATGCACAGGATACATAGCACTTTCAATATCAGTGTCTGCATTAATAAATAAAGAGCTCTGACACTGGAATGCATTTAGTATTGCATAAATATTTCCATTTTTAGATTTTTAAAAGAGGTTATATGATATCTAAAGTGCAAAAAAAAATGTTGCAGCTGAAAAATACATCCTGCTATAGTTGTACCTTCAATCTTTTTCATCCTCTCAGCATTCATGTTAATGATCTCATCCAAGGACCTGCCTTTCCAAAAATCTTCCATTCTATTTAGGTTTGGCAGGCCTGATTCCCCATGAAAATATAAGTAAATTTCTTGATATCTATTTCAGTTAGGTGGCCTAATGACAAACCACTGATGGAAGGATAATCTTTAAGAGGGCAGAAAGATGATAGTTATAGTTTTTAGAGAGGAACTTAAATATTGTGTTCATTTCAGTTTTCCTCTGTTAAACAGCTCTGCTAGGGTGAGTGGATTCCTGATGCACTGCATAACCATAACTTAGGGTAGGCTAGGAATTATTTAGTATTAATTATTAATTAATCAGCATTACCCAGCTTTGCTCCTATTAGTGTCAATGTATGAATCAATATTTAAAAGGAGAAAAAATTCAAACCCCGGAGTATTTCGTCATTAAAGGACTGAGAGAGAGAAAACAAACAACAAAAGTTGTAAGAATGGTTCTCCAGAGCATCCTCTGCAGTAAAATCCTGCTGATGGGGGAGCTGCCAGCACAAATTGGTGCTATTTTTCTGGTTGCTGCCTAAACTAAGATGTCTTATGGGGATGGGTAAAAGGAGCTTAAAGGAGATCTGCAGTTTCCAATCCTCCTGGAATAAACTCCCCAGCAAAGGGACTCACCCAATGGCCAGGGCTTTGTGGGTAGGACTGTGCAGGAATGGGATTTTTAGTTCTGAGGGTTTCATTTGGGGCATGGTGTCCCCCCCACACAAGGGGTCACCCCTCTCCACCCCATTCTCACTCATTTCCTTCTGCTGTCCCCTCGGGGTCGGTGGCACAGAGGGGCCAGAATGGTCCTTGCAGCAGCTGCCAGCTCCACAGGGACCTCTGCACAGCCACCCAAACAATCCATGGAACTTCCAGCACCCCCCTACTCCTGGCTGCTGCTCACAGGGGGGCTGGACCACAGCTGTCCCTGGACTAGCCAAGGAGAAACCCCACACAGCCCAAATTTCCAACAGTGGTGGCTCACTGAGCTGTGCAAACCCACCAGACAGGGGGGACAATGGGAGTTTCCCTGGGCAAGCATCCTGGAGACCTTCATGTGAGATGCAGCACCACCAAACCCCAAGGAGCCTCAAATTATCTTTATTTCAACTGGCTAATGCAGGAAAGGGGTGGGACTGGAAGGGACAAGGGAGAAGACAAAGCAGCAAACTCTTTGCCTGTCTGGTTTTCTCAAATGTTTCAGTGGAACCACGTCCAGATTTTAGCTGAGATACACAGGAAAATGAAAGTGTGTCCCTGACTATTACAGATTGGTCCATCTCAAATATTAACACATGAATTCATCTGCTTTGTGGAAACTTAAATTGCCCTTTGTTCCCACAGATCCAACAGATGATTCAATCACTGGCAAAATGTAGCCCAAGTAACCCCAGGTCCTGAATTTGCAGTGTCCCTGAGAGAATCAGCTGCAGGATTAGGCTTCAGAGAGATTAATCACAGACAGAGCAACATTACTAAAAAATACTCCTCAGAGTTTGCAGGAGACATCTGATATTCTTGTACCATTTAATAGTCTGATGATGACTGCCACTGCATTTCCTGCAATAAAACATTCTTTCACAGATCACTCTATCACATCATATAGTTAATTACTGTCCTAAAGTTCTTATTCTCAAAATATCATTTACTTCCCTTTCTCTTCATCCCCTGCCCCTGTTCCTGTCCATGGTATGCAAACCAGCAATGCTGGAACTGGACAATTTACTACATTTCCAAACTAACAACTCCATCAGGTTTCCATGATGCAGTTGATAATTTGCATCACAAAAGTAGCAGATCTCCCAAAAAATTCTTCCACTGACATTAGAAGTACTCTTTGACAACCTCTTTGAAGGAAACAGTGGCCTTCTCTTAGTTCTCACATATCCAAAATGACCAATAAATTATTGTCTTTAACGACCCCTTCCATGGGTTACATGAAATGCATATTTTGATAGAATTATGCCTAGTAACTAAAAAATAACACAATACAATAGCACCAATTTGCAATTCCATCATTATTTAAGTGAGCTGTGGGCACCTCTCAAAATACAGAAGTTCTGCATTTAGAGTCACTCCATTGCACAAAACCCAGTTAAACATTTCTGTGAGTTGAGACCATGGCCCTGCAAGAGCTGAGGAACAGAACTGCTACTGAAGTATTTTTCTGATGGCCCCCCCTTTCTCTGTAAATAGATATGCAAAAAAATTTATGAACAAGACATGGTCTGCATTAGATCTAAAAAGTTCATTTAATCATTTACATTTTATGCTTGAACAAGGATGCTACAGGGGAATACCATGGCTGGCCAAAAGGCAATTATTTTGGTGTAAAAATACAGGTAAAAATTGCCTCTTTACATTTCTTTCTGATCTTATCAAAGAACAGTTTTCATTGGAAATTTTTCTCTGAAGTGTAGTAAACCACCCCAAAATAATAATAGTCCATGAGAAAACTTGTGTGTTTAAAGAATAACAGATGACTGGAGACTCCAGAAAAAAAAAAAGGACTATTTCTTTGAAGTAGTACATACATTCTATGTATGATGATAAAAAGATTTTTAAAATGCACGTAACGAATTTTGCAGTTTGGAAAGTCCTGACTCTGTGAATGTTAATTAGTTTATGTATAAATCATATTCAGAAATATTTATGATGAAACTTCCATCCAAAATAAAATAGACAAATGTCTTTAACCTAATGAAATTGCATAGTAAATTATTTCCAAGAACATTCCAATGTCAAGGTAACTCACTTAATTATCCATTATCATAGAAATGTAGACATAATGTTAATTAAAATGAAGGGGCAAAACCATTTCCATCTTTTATTAAGATCCATTGGGCTCCTGAAGGGCCATTAGCTGAGCTGGCAGGGTGAGGTGGAGGACGAGCCCTGCCCTGCCAGGTGGAGCAGAGAGCTGAATTCCTCAGCTCAGGAGCTGCAGGGTCCTGCTGGGAGGGCACGGAGCAGCTCCGTGCCAGCCCCTGGCACTGCCAGCTCCGGGGATGCCTTGGAGCAGGGAGTGATTTCAGGGCTGGATTAGCAGTGCTGGGGGAGATTTTCCCTTCAGGGCTGAGCAGTGCAGATGAAGGGCAGTGAAAGGCACTGGCACGTGTGTCTGTGGTTCAAGTCAGCCATTTGGACTAAAGGAGCTGGAGAAATAAAACAGCAAATTGGGGAAACTTCTGTTTTCCCTTGGTGTGTGCATTTCAGTGCAGGGCAGGAGGAGATGAGCTCCACACTTGTGCAAGGGGCTCTTACAACCCAGCACATCAGCTGCACACTCACTGAGCACCATCCCTGCTCCTGTCCTACACCAGCAGCTAAAGAAAAAGATGCTTTGGCCCTGCTGGCATTCTGATCAACTTGATTTTTAAAATAAATATATACTTATCTAGAGAAATTATTGGAATTATTTCACAAAACACATATGTTTGGGACACAAATGCCTGTATGATCCTGGTTTACCTTTCCTTCCTCTTCTGCACCATTCAAAGTCTTTTAAAAAGCTACAAATGACATCACATGGTTTTTGACTTAAATTTTTGCTTAAGTGGTTTGAATTATTAGGGAAACAACACTTAGTCTTGTGCAAAAAAGGTGTATTGCAAAGAACTAAATTCTGTAATTTTTGTTACCATTTTATTCCTGATTCCCTCTATTAGTCCAGAACCAACTTCAGACTGTCCCTGTTACTTTTTCATTTTCTGTTTTCCAAGGAATAGAGTAGAAGGAAATAAAAAGGACACTGATGTGGGTAACAGGATCTGATCTTGGGGACACTGTTGTCAATGCCCACCCTTTCACAGGGAAATAGTTTACTCCAGTTCAGAAGTTTGATATGTTTATGTTTCATTTTGGTTTTCACTCCAACAGTTAATTGGAAATATGTCAATAAATCCCATGGGTAGCTGCTACAGACCATGTTATTTTACAGCAAATACTGTGCTCTAACCAAAAGTGGTTTAGACAGGTACTGAGTTTAAATTTATTCATAAAGAACTCTTCCAGTCTATCACTTTTTATTGTCTGACCAGCTAAAACCCCCCTCACCTTCTGCACATTAATACCACTTTTAACATCACTGGGGATTTTCATTAGTGAAGTGTTTCATGAAATTTAAAGCATATATTACTTCCTTCAGACCTTTGAATGGTGAATTATAATTGCTTTAATAATTCAGACTGACATAAAAATGAATCTAAGGTAATAACCAGCTTGCATATTACCTACCACATATTGCACTCTAAAAGTCATCAGGGATACATTAATTAACCAAATCTTTTTTTTCTGACAAAAAAAAGCCATGGTCACTGACAATACAAAGTTTCGCTGTCGTGTACTAATATTTCCAAATTATTTGAATAATCCTTTTCCATAGACCTCATTACCCTGAGACACTCTAAGTAATTCAGTGTATCATTGTAAGTTTTTAAATACTTAAACCTCTTAACTTTTAATACAGAATTATTCTTCACTATTATCTTACAGAAGTTGTGGGTTTGGGACTTTTCTTTAACCAATATGATCAGCTTCCCACTTCCCCCAGCATAAGCTTGTGGTTTGTTTGGTTTTCTCTCCCATCCTGGCTTTGTGGTTAACAAATTGCCTAGATTCAATTTAGAATTCTACTAAAGGAGAGGATGGAAATCTTTTTGCAGCACAGCACTAACTAAAGTGTTAAAAAAACAAGCTGGTGCACGAAGTAGAGTCTTCCAAGGATTTGGATTCTACTACGCTGCTAAATATAATTTTAGCTGGTGTAAAAAATGTTCCAAATTTCACCATGCAAGCATACACAGCTTTAGCACATGAATCACCTTGGAACATGCAGGAAAACACAGTAGTGAACCTGAAAAATCTAAGCCAGAAAAGCAGGAAAAAGAAATGAATGCTAAGTAGATTCTTCTCAACTCTCCTCATCCCTGTTCAGGACCCTCTTTAAGCTAGCAGCGTGCCTGGCTTTTGTAGGAGGGGGATGTCCTGTCCTCTCCTCTCCCCAAGAACCCCACGAGGCCTGAGGAGGTGAAGCCACATTTATCTCCCAGATACCAGTGCATGGGACAAGTTCCACAGCCCCCCAAGGACTCCCTCCCCTGAACCCCACAGTCCAACCACATTTCACATCTGGGCAGCTGCAAGGCAACCTTGTGCATTCAGGACAGGCTGGGGTTTGGGAAACAGCAAAGCAATCGTTTCCCCCATGCCTGTGGGAGATCTGTGCAGCTTTACATCCCTAATAACCAAGTTCAGCCCATCTGAAGGACTCTCACAACGCCGTGTTTAAGTCCTCGATTTGTAGAGTCTCTGTTTCCATGGTTACCCCCACAGCTCGCATTGCAAAACTGCCACGGTAAAACAATTATAACAATGAGCCAACTTCGTGCAGTGCAAATCACTGCACATCCAGCACTCTTCCCTCTGCTTTCCTCTCCCACACCTCACAGAGCTCTCAGATCCTCTGCTGTGCCCAGGCTCTCAAGGCAGAAAAACACCTGTTTTATTGAAACAACCAATTATTGGACAAATTTCTTATCTCCTCCCAAGTAACTTCACAACTCCTGTGCACGGCTAATAAGGTACAATAGTTACTATAGTAACATTATTCTAGGAATAAATAACACTATTGCTACCGACTCCTTTCAACAAATAAAACAAAAAAAAACCCCAAGCCCACTCTGGATTAATGGCATTATTTATTTAGAAGCCTTCATAGATTGTGATTTATATTCCAAACCAGGAGCTGGTTTTGGTGCTGCATTCTGTCTTCTCCAAGCAATGAGGGCTACATGGAATAAACACCACCCTCTGATTGCACTGGAGCTATGATCTCATTTGTCAGGAGGTCATTTGAGACTGACAGTGCTAAACTGATAGAAAAACCTGTCACACACCTGGAGGGCATCCACAGGCTTCAAAGGCTCTGAGCCCACCCAGGACTGACACCCAGGGCCCAAGAGCTCCCCTTGGCTCAGGCCCTGGGCTCTGCCTCTTGCTCGTGCAAGTGAGGCTGGCAACAAGGTGCCATAGCCTCAGTACACTTCTGGTGTCAACAAAAATGATTTTTAGCTGGGAAAGAATATCCTGAGGGGGTGTTCTGCTTTAAATGCAATTGCAGAATTTTATTTATTGCTCAGACACTCACAGGCTGTTTAAAAGCAAATCAAAATAACAAAACAAACCAAAAAGCACTAACCCTGACTGCCAGGAGCTCTGCATAGGGCAGTGCTTCTCTTGACCCACGTCACCTGTGTGTGCCCAGATGGTGAAAGGAGCCACCAAGGGGGCTGCAGTCCCATTTCCAGGCAGACTCTCCCCAAACTGTTCTGCTGAATCCTTACTTGCTCCTTTGAGACCATGCCAGTTCAGGCATGATCTTAAACCACTGACATCGCATCCAGCTATGCTGGACCTGAGATTGTCCTGTGTCCCCAGCCCTGTGCCACCAGTGCTGCCCCTGCAGAGCGGGGTTTGTGCTGCCTGTTCCCTGTGCACCCGGGCAGCCTGTGCAGCAGGAGGAGGCTCTGGGCTCTCAGAATGCCCACCCTGATGCTCTGAGCCGGAGTGGGAACTGCAGGAGCTGCCTGGGGCAGCCAGGACTGTCTGAAATTCCCACAGGAGAAGCCTCAGAGCAGTCAGTCCCTGCCTCAGCTGGGAAGAGCCCCGGTGCTCAGCCAGCCCAGCCTCTCCTCCATGCCAGGCTCTCTCCCACTGGTGGCTGAGCTGGGGAGCTCCTGGAACACCCCGGGGTCTGAAGGGCTCAGCACAGGAACACCCTGATCCCGAGACACACCACGGCTGTCACTGGAGAACAGCTGAGTTTGCTGGTTAACTCAGCGGAGTTTTTTGTATTTAACTCAGTGTCGATGCCGTGACTTTTGCCCAACTTCCCACGCTAATAAAATTTAATAGAACTGGCAGGCTGGAGAAAAATTGTATCATTATTGCAGTGTTTAACTGAGGTTTAGTTTAGATGGGGATCTCAACTAAAAACTGGAGGGTGTATCAGAAATCACAGCACACTGTGGTAAGGAATTCACCATGGATGAATCATCAGTTATTATGCAACCAAGACTCTTCTCAGCATACAAATAGTACAAGATGGCCCCTGGTACAGCATTTCTGATTTTTTGTGTTTTGTTGCATTTTATCTTCTTTTGTCTAGTCTGCTTTTATCACTCCTAATCCTGTGCATCAAAGGGAGGCTCACCCTCAGGAAAGCTCCAGCCTCATAAAAATCACTTTTTTTTTCCACATGAGAGAACACACTGACAGACAGGCACCAGCTTGACCGTGGTCAAACAGCTACTGCTCTTTCTAAATAGCATCTGTTTCACACAAATATGCAAAGTGCAATTAAGCAGTTTCAGATAAAAATTTTCAAAAGAGGAGGTAACTGCAGCAAGATCTGTTTGCAGCAACATGGCGGGAATAGAGTGAAAAATCACATTCAGGTAATGAATTAATGTTTCAAAGAGCCACATTAAAATCACTGAGGATTTTGCACTGAGTGATCACAAAGTGATCATTGTCCAAATATGACCCACTGGACTCAAACAACCAGCATAAGAGTCAGAATCTCCCTGATTATTGTGTCAAGTGTCCTGGCTCATAATAGCAATGCAAAGGACATCAGAAAAGCCCAGCAAAACAAGCCCAGTAAAACAATTTTTCTAGGTATTGCTGCTCAACATAGGTCAAAATTTCTTCCCTGAAAGGCTGGAAACCAGTGTAAGCTGGCCTGAAAAATGAAAACCAGTTGTGAGATGTTCTAGGAAAAAAAGCAAGTTGCAAACCTGAACAAGGACAGTTAAATTCATGGGAAAGCAGATCAGAAAAACATCAAATCAGATCATTGTGACCGCCCAAATATTTTGCTTCTTTCTTAAAGTTGTTAAAATTTTAAAATTTCACTAAATATTCCAATGTGGAATGAAAACTGATCAAAACATTTGATGTTTCCTCAGAATTCGTGATGTGCTGTAAAACATAAGTTCAAAATAAGGAAGAAGATTGATCTTTGAAGGATAATATACTGGGGGTTCTTTCAGTGAAAGAAGAGTCTGACTAAAATCACTACAAAGAAAAATCCAGTCAATTTTGGATGGTTGCACAGTTTCAGTCCTTATTAAAGAGCTCAAAAAAAAAAAAAAAACCAAAACAAAAGATTAAAAACATGAACTGTTGAGTAAATTAAATGATCATGTCAGCTTTTATATGTCCAGTTCCAACAATCCTTGTATGAGGGCACATGAGGGTAAAGAAACATCTGTGTCCAGAGAGGGCTTTGATACCAGAGCACATCAGAGGCACCAGGGCTCCCTCCCATCCCTCCCCCAGGCAGAGCTGGGCTGAGGCACAGCAAACACAGCCCCAAACACACACTCAGCACTTCCTCCTCTCCCTTTTATTCCAGCCACATCTCCAGTTTCTCCAACTCTGAGATGCTTCCAAAAGGACCAGGCTATTTTCTGCCAAGTCAGCCACATTTTCATGGAAATGGTCAAAGACTTGGTGCAATAATTACTACTGAAAAATACCTTTACAGTCAAAATTTTCCCACTAAGAAGAGTAATAAATTCACAAATAAGAGGCATGATGAACATTCCCTAAGACATGGATTTTTCTGCCTTGAATGAAATGAACAGTTTGTAACCAAAGCCAGGTGATGGCACTAATAAATTATAAAGGCCTCTCCTCATGAGTGGGATTAATCTTACATGTCATAAATACTGATTAAATACCCTATAAGCAATATGGAAATCAAATGATAGCTTTATTCATCTCAATATGGTGAGTTATGTTCGAACTGAGGTAAAATCCTGTGACATGAAAACAGGAGGCCATGAGAAAGCTTTTCTAAGCCCCACACATGTCCTGGCCACAGCAGGAAGCGAGAGAGGCCCCTGGCAAATCTCAGTGCCCCTCACCTGCTGCCAAGGAAAAAGGGGGTCCTTGCAGTGCCCACCTGAAGGTCACATCCCATGGCCCAACACCACACCAAGATTTAAAATGAAAGAGCACAGGGAAATGCTGCCATTAATACAGGAATAAAGCTGTAGTATGAGCTTTATCTCCTGTACTGCAAGCTCTGAGATCACCAAGAATTAGCCTGTAAAAAGCATCCAAACTTGGCTTTAAAGACGTCCAAATCTGATTTTAACTTTCTTATCAATAAAGAGCCTTCCCCAAGCTTTCTTAGAAGACTCACCCAAACAAATAATCACATTTACAATTGGAAAAATTAAATCTTTCCCCCCCACCCCTCCCAAAAATGAACTCCTTCTGTTTCAACTACTTCCAGCAGCATTTGTGAAACTTCTTTGTCTGGTAGACTGGAAAACCTCCATTAGCAATGTTTTGTTCCTGATGTAGTTATTTATAATTTGTGATCCTATAACCTCTTCCTGGTTAACCTCATCAGATTTTGCTCCCAGAATCTCTCACTATAGTTAAAACTGAAGGATAATTTAAGCTGGCTGAAAGTAATTACATCAGCTAGTCAGAACCACAGCACTAACAAGCCACTTTGTGTGGAAGGTCCTGTGGCACCACTAATGACTACAACCCCTCCAGCTCCCTTAATTTTGACTCTAAAGAGAGCTTTGAGCAGAGCAGCACCCCTGTGAACTGTGCTGGGACACAGGTGCATCACACACCAGATTTCTGTCAAAAACCCCTCTCCTGAAATCCAGCTTTGCTCTTGACTTTGCCAGGAGCACACGATTGATCTTCCTTTCTCATTACCTTGTGAAGCTTCAGTTGTCTGAGTGCATGGTAAAAAACCCCACAGTCCAACTACAGCATGACAAACTCCAGATTCCTGACACTGAAATATTAAAAGAGTTTTTGAGCACATTTGTTGGTTTGTGGAATGTTTTATCACCATGTTGCAACCTCTGTTTTCAGAGCAGCTCATCTCATAAACCACAGTAGGAAATAAAGATGATAAAATCTGCTTATGGCTGTATTAGTGACAATTTTATTTTTCCTGTCTTTCCCTTTGCTTCACTTGTGCAGCACTCTCACCTCTCATTGACTATGAAATCTGTGCCCACGTTCATGGAAATATTACTCCTGGTAAATATAATGCAGGTTTATTGCTAATTCAGGGTGATTATTTGATGCTACACCAGAACTCCTGTTTCTCATTCAGTTTTTCTTAGATGTTACCAGTGCAGCTCTTAAACATGCAAATATAAGCTACTTGAACATTTCTCACACACTACCTATAGCAAAATTTATGCTTTTTCTATATATAAAAATAAATGTTAGTAATGCCTGACATTTAATTTGCAATAGACTGAAAACAAGAACATCTCTAGACCTCCTGAAAGCAAACAATTCCTTGATAACTCTCCTGACCAACAGCTGCAATCCCTGTAGGGTTGCTGTTCTCAGCTGCTCAGTCCCTCTCTGTTTGGACCACCTGAAGTCTGTGCTGGGTTCTGGTGGATCTCAGAAGGAAAAGGCTTCCATGGAGAACTGGTACATGCCCCTATGTGGAATCAAGGGGGATGCAAGGGAAAGGTTACTGGTAATTTTGACCATTATCAACATCCTCTGAACCATGAAAACATATTTTCCCTTTTGAATTTCCATTAAAAAAACATTAGCAACAGGAAAATCAGCTCCCTATTCACTTGCACATTACATTCAACTCCATGCTGATACTTACTCAGCAGTCTATTTTTTTCTATGAATAAAGAAACTAATAGGAGAGAGAGAAACTCCTGCCTGGTTCTGCAACAATCTTTAAATAATTTTAAACATCTCAGATTTGGAATTGTAATTTTTTAACTTTTCTACTTAAGAATCAAGATATTCATTCATACTCATGGAGCTCATGATTTATTATGTTTTGTGTGCCAGCCAGTAAATAATAGCTTTAAAATATTGTTTTGCATATTCTGCTTTACCTGGAATTTGTTTAAAATGTCTTGAGCAAATTAAATCCAAAAGTGGGGCCTAACACAGTCTCACCTAAGTTACTGAATTTATTAAAAGCAGATAAAAGACATCTCTTTCCTTGACTACATCTTAAATTTAAGAAAAGTTTCTACTTCATGTTTCACTTTCAGTATAAAATATGCCCTTGTGGAAGCTGTTACAAATGTCAAACTTTAAGGAGCATAAATTTATAGTGGCATTGAATTTTAATGGCACTGTAAATGTCTATAGTAATGGTGATATATCTATTGCAATAAATTGCTATGGAGAAATATAAAAATAAATGTAAGATAAAAGATTGTGTATAAAATATGTTTTTACATACTCTTTAATGATTAAAAATCATAGAAAACTAGAGGTAATAAATCACTGAAAACTGCTGTTAGATTTTACACGCTGTTTTACTCATAGAACATATAGAGACAATCCTTTGGCCAGAAATTGCACCAACTTTAATGAGGCTAATCCAGATGACCTTTTTTGTTGACTTGAATAAAATCTGCTTTACATTAAGGATCACAGAAGCACTGACACCAATGACTCCCGTTACTGAAGCCATGCCTGCTGTAAAAGGGAAATTTATGGAATTCCAACATCATTGTTTGGCAATGCTTCCTGCCTGCTCTCCACCACTTCACAGCTCCCTGCTGTTTGCCTCAGCTTGTCTCATTTGGGTTGAGCTCTGGTCCTAGGACAAAGCAATGTTCACACTGTGGTAAAAGGAAAACTCCAACCCAAGGAATGCACAGATGTGCAGAGGAACAGGCAAGCTCTGTGTAGGTCAGAAGTGCTTGATATCATAAATGATCAGTCTACACTTCTATTAATTCACTGTCTTAAAAACCTTTATGTCCTTGATTTATTTTCTTAAAACAGGGACAGCTGAAAATTATGACATTGTTCTTTGACAGTCATGGAAGCTGACATCAATAAAACCTACCAGTCCAGGAATATCAATGGCAAAGAAAAGGGGAAAGAGCAAAAGCAAAGGAAGCTTGGTCAGGAATGAATCCTGGAATCCCAGTAAACACTCCAGGCAGGGGTAGGTGGGGGGAAGTCACTGTAGGGGTTTTTTTTTGTCTGTTTTTAAATACATTATAGACATTTTAAATATGGAAAATCAGGTTTTCTCTAAATTGCAGTAGCAGAATACTCTTAAGTATTCACTGAAGCCCCTAAGACATAAAAGCTGCCCTGTAATACTGGGCAGTGCTGCTGTAATTTGTGTGAGTGGAGATCTGTGGTGTCTGCACAAATCCCAGTCCACACTTTCCCCACGAGGAGAAGTGGGGCAGAAACATCCATAGATATTGGGGAATCAGAACACTTCCAGCAGGGCAAACTGTAAACCTGGTCCCTGCCTTTCCCTTCATTGGGCTTAAGACATAATTGGGGACTAATGAGATTAAACTGCCCATGACTTGATTACCAGTGACACTTCTGTTGAACATACAGAAGCAAGACCTCGGTGAACAATAAATGGAAGCTGCCAGCTCTATAAATACCTGCAAATGAAAGCTCTAGGACCTGTCATGGCACTGCCAGCTGCTGCCAGCTGCAGGGTTCCAAACATCTTGGCAAAGGGTGCTCCTGCAGTGCAGCAATGAGAGCACAGGAGGAGTTTTGGAGTAGGGAGCAGACTCCCTTCACTGACAGCAGCCCTTGGTGTGCAGGTGGATCCTGCAGGTACCAACGGAGCAAATGGAGAAGGAGCTGCCAGAAAACAGCACTGGGAAAGTATCTGGGAAAGTGTCCCAAGAGGAGGCAGACTGCAGAGAGCAGGAATGCTGTTGGGTCTGCAAGAGCTGGCAGGTCCAGTGCCACCTGCCAAAGCTGTCCAGGGCCACCAGCACACACCAGCAGCACCCACGGGACCATGGCCACGAGGACAGGAGCTGCTCTGGGCACACAAAGACCACAAGATTTTACACACACACCTGATGGAAGCAAGGAAACCAGGAGGGGCTCTCACTGTATAACCAGCCCTCTGTGCCATGGAAGGAACTGAAAAAATCTCTAAGCCAGAAATGTCACTTTTGTGCTCCAGCATGTTTCTTACTGGAGTCACACAGGTAAATTTGAAGAATCTCTGGAACTGAATGCACAATAATACCTGAATGTCAGATCTTCAGGATTCAGGACTGATTTAACTTCCATCTTGAGAAAATTAGGAAAGTAGAATTTAACCAATGCAAAGTGCTTTTTAAAATTGGATTTTGGTTGTTTTTAACACTAAAAATGGCAATTATTGCCATCAGCTTCTCACAGGGACAGTTTCACAATGAAGATCACCAAGTAAATGTACTTGTTAAAAATACATGAAGATAACAGAGAGTCAAAGAAAAAGTGAAGGAAGGAGCAAGCTTAAACTTCCAGCAAAATGCTCCCTACTTAAAGCAAAATCATTGAAAAAATGTGCAGACTTAGAGTTCAAATTACTGTTATTTACACTATTATTGGCACCTGGTGCTTTCTGCAGCCTCAGAGCCAAGAGGATAGAACATGTAAAACACCACTGCTCATTTTCCACATCAGACAGAACCTCTTCTCCTCATTTCTTTCCATTCCTTGAAGGAAAAGGAAGGCAAACCCACCAGTTCTTCAAGAGCCTTATGTAACTGAAGACACTTTATGATGTGTATTTCCTTGCACACCATGATTGACACTCAGCATGAACATTATTATAACCCAGTACCAGCACTGCACCCTTTCTCTGGGGACGTGGCTGGGTGGAAAACCTGACACAGATCCATTTTTCTGCTGCTCATCTCTTGGTGTGGCCTCACCAAACATTTCCTGTGGACACAAAAATGCTGCTAGCATGAAAAATCCTTGCTATTTTTTCTAGTCCTGTGGGAGGCTTTTTTCTCTCACAGAAGCTGATCTAAGTTTTAACACCTGTGACCTTGTAAAGCTTTGTTTATAGTTCAATAGTAAAATATTTTGATAAGGAATGTTTTAGGATTTTAGCCCATGACCCCAAGGGGGTGGTGTGCCTTTGACCAACTAGCTTATGAAGAAAAGGTCTACGATATAGTGGAAATTAATTAATAAATTCATTCTTCTTGCAGCATCATTCCTGCCTGCTGATCTTCTCTCTCCCTTTCTCATGGCCACTAGCCCAGGGCCTGCCATCATCGTTTCCCACCTTTCAGCTTTCTAGAGTAATTTATTTTTTTCATTAAAAGGATACAATATAAGTCATTAATAGCTAAAACTTCATTTCATCAGTATTAGATACAGACATATTCCTGTTAAGGACAAAGAGAAACAGATTCTCCTGGCACGTGGAATGTTTTATTAGCACCCCATGGATGGCATGGATCATCTTTCACTGCTAAAAAGACATCATTTCCATGCTGAGGGATTAACTCCTCTCACAAAGTTATCACATGAATATTTCAATTCTTCCTTCATGCATAAGAACTCTGAACCAATGCTGCAAGATCTCTGGAAAACCTCTCCCTGTACCTGAAGAAAGCTCATGCAACTATAAAATAATATTACAGCCTAATCATGGGCTCACTATTCTTTTACAAGCTGCAGATAAATGAGGGGACAAGGTGATAATATGGGATTATTTTCCTGTTTCAGTAACCTAACTAATTTCATTTTGTTCACACTTTCATCTGATTTTGTTTTCTTGGAAATATTGATATTTCCACATGCAGGCACTTCATATAAAGGATTAGAAGTTTCCTAGTTCAGCAAGAGAGATGGAAATGGTCTCTGCCAGAGAAATGAATGAGGTATAAGCCACAGTCCTTCTATGCACAAAGCTGTTTTAATGCAGCATGGGAACTACTTTTTTTTTTTTTTTTTAGAATCTGTTATCAAACTTTCTACCAGATACAGCCACATGGGAGTGATTACAAGATCTTTCATTCCATGAAAATAACAAAAAAAAAAAAACCAAACCACCACAAATAAAGCAGAGAGAACTGAAAAAAAAAAAAATCTGTTCTAACTACTGTTAAGTTTTGCCATAAATGAGAACAGATGGGAACAGTGGCAAAGGAGATCCCAGACAAAAGAATGTCAGCACCACTGTCAAATGAGCAAACAGGGACTTTCTCCTGCAATTCTAAGCCAATAAATTGCTGCCATCTCTGTTTCTGTGTGGCACAAAGAGGCAGTGGGTGTGGACAGGGCAGTGATCCCAGTGATGGATGGGAACCCCCTGCTGCAGCACCCGAGGGATGCACCTCCCCTGCATGGAGAGCTGAAGGCAGAGGTTCTGCTGGAGCCTTCACACAAACTCTGCTGTGGCTCAGACCCCTCAGCTCAGCAGTGAGGGCACTGTCCCTGCACTGCCAGCAGTGCTTTGGTCACAAACCCACAACTCCTATGGAGAAAATCAACCCTGGCCCAGCCAACACCACCACAACTGGACAGTCAAATTACAGGACAGGCCAGTGTGAAACCTGTGGTGCTTTAAAAACTACTCTTAAAGAAAGGTGGAAAGGATTTCTAGATGTGTTTTATGGTCAGGATCCCAATTTCTCCATGACTATAGCCCACACATTCCAGGGGACAGTTTAAAAGTGTGGTCAAGATAGAGGAAACATGGGGGATATTTCTTATTTTTTATTCATCTATACTAGGATATGATTACATTTTTTACTACTGTTGCCTAACTTAATAGTTGGAAAAACTAAGAACAGGTGTGTAGGACTTTATGGATGCATACTTTTAATTTTTGTCAAAATCTACATTTGTTCTCATTCAGCTGCTAGGAATCAGGCTAACCACCTACCTTAAAAAAGACCTTTGACATCAGCAATGCTCATTTGTTCCCAAACACAATGAATATGTGATAAATAATAAAGAAATCTTAAGTAGAAGGTAATTATTTTTGCTGCTTCTGTGCAACAGTAAAAGACTGAAAATTAGGAAAATAAAACCCTGTGTCTAAATAGGATGCTACAAGTAAGAGTTCTACAATACCCTTGTAGCCACTGTAATGAAGATGTCAGCAGCAAATTTATTACAAGCAGTAAGGGACTGATCACATATTTGCATGAGAAGGGCAGAAATTCACTTTGTTTTAGAGTTTTTACCTGATTCCCAGTTTCTCTCAACTTCCAGAGATGTATCCTGCATGTGCCTGCATTGGGCACCTTTTAAATCCTGTGCAATGCTGAGCTGAGCTCCACAAAGCAGAAGGGCCAAGCCACCAAGCTGCCCACTTCCCATAAAAAAGGGAACCAGAGATGTGCAAAAGCAATTCTTCCACTCTGTTAATTGTGTGAAAATCTTGGCAAGGATCCTCAGAGAACAAAGAATCCAGTTCCATGTGAATAGGTAAATGCCAATTTAGCCAGGCCAATTTCCTCAAACAACTGCTTGTACAAACTAAGGGACATTTATACAGCAGTAAAGATAAGGAGAACTCCCCACAGTTTTCAGTAAGTTAAATTCAGAACTGACACTGACTGCTAAACTTCCAGAAAACTCTGGGACTGACACAGATAAGCATTTATTAGTTTTGCCCAGATCCCTTCATTCCACAGGACTATTTTTTCAATTGCTGCAGGCTTAAGAATTTATTTTGTCAAAACAGTGAGAGCACAAACCAAAGCTTTCAGCTGTAACATCTCATGGCTGACACACCCCTGCAGCCCTGGGGAGGGACAAATCAGGACATGCCTGGGAAGGGTTCACCTGCCAAGTCCACAAAAATCCAGCTTTCATTTGGGGAAATATTTCCAGGTAAAGCACCGAGCTAACCCGTGCTTTCCCCTGCACTCTGCCTCCCAAAGGGAAATGTCTTTCTCACCAGACTGTGATTATCCATGAAGTGACCCATTTGGTGGCAGTTGCTATAATTTCTCTGGTACTCACAGAGCTTGAGAGTTCTTCGGATGTGTGCCCTAAGATCTGCATTTATAGAACACCAGCTGGTGCTTCACACTGATCAAGTTCTGCTGTTACCAACATACTACAGGGCCTTGTTTCCCTAAATATAGGAGTGTTAAAATTATCCACAGTGCTATTCATCTATTACACTGAACTAAATAGTGCTTCCACTGATTTGTGATTTTTGTTATTGTTTTCTTAAAATGTCACAGTATCAAATTTTTCCATTTGAAGAGAGAGTGTGATGACAGCTATACATAGATCCTCTCGGACTGCTGCTTTCAGCAGCGTCTGAAATATAAATTCCTAACCAGCAGAAATAGAAATTCCTAAGTGGCACTTTCAGAATCAAAATTTTTGGAGGGCACGTGACCAAAGCATGTGACCACAATGAAAGCAGTTTGCAGTTCTGTCCCAAACTAGGACACCCTCCTGGTCAGAAGTCAGAGACACCAAACAACTAAAACACTGAGAGAAATTACAATGCTCTTTTCCATAAGGCACACAAAGATCAGTGAAGCCTCTTGAGTCCAGAGCTCTCATTCTGCACATTTCCTCAGAAAACAATTGAGAAGAAATATTATGCACAACATTATCTCCTTAATTCCTAATAATACCACTCGGGCACTTTGTGCCACACACAGCAGCAGTAGAAAGTGGGACTGCTGCAAGCTGGAGAAGAAAACTAAACATCTTGTGCTAGCATGGCCAGGATTTATCCATCAGCCTGGTGATAGGTGATTTAGTTGTGCCAGACCCACAAACAGAAGAAATACATGAATAGACACACTTCTGATGAGCTGTAAGAGGCAAGGCTAAAATAAAAATAGCATAGAGGAAAATGAATAAGTGGTTCATTGTTGAAAGGGAATACCAACACTGCAGTCCCTCCAAGTCCTGACAGGTTCCAAAAGCTCCTGAGCACAACAAGCCAAGTGCTAATTCCATGAGGAGGCTCCAGGAATGGATGTAGAGTTATCACACACATGCAAACACACAGGGAAAAACAGGAAATATTCCTGTTGAGATAATCTACCAAAAGGAAAGTCTTGAGAGGAGACAGGGCTGCAGCTGTCAAAAAGTAATCTAGGGACTCTGAAAAGAGGCAGAGGACAAAGAAATCACACCTTGGTGTTAGGGAGCACAGTCACAGGGGCTGCAACACCACCTCAGGACATGACTTTCCCTTATAGCAAGGCCCTTTTCAATCTTTGACAGGATTAAATGTCCTTAGATCAAAAGAGTTTAACTCAGGCAGCTCAAGGTTTGGGGATACAGACCACCAATACCCTTGCCAGCCTATCTGCACTGCCATGAAATCTGGGTTAGTTCATTACAACAGGTCAGATAATCTTTTCTTATGGGCAAGAGACTCAAACTTATTTCCTTCACTATGTTTGCAAATGGCACTCTGGGTTTGAAAGCAGCTAAGATGAAATAGTTTCCAACAGCCAGGTTTCCCATGTTCAACTGTAGTGATCCAACCTTGCAGGCTGGCTGCCAATACACCTGTGAGCAATGCCAGTGCTTCAGAACACAGGGCCATTATCACAAACACCCAGAATTACCTGAGATGGTAAATCGATTATTTTAACCTGATTGGTGATTTAATTACAGCTAAGAAATGCTTTTTGAAGTTACTCACAAATGAATAATATTATTCTCATTTTGTTCTTTAAAAGTATTTTCAGTGAATTCAGTCAGAGGTACTAAAAACCCATCACTACCAAAGTGCAATGAATGGCTTTTAGATTTTTTTTCCAACATCAATTTAAAAAGGTCAATTTCTGTATTCTCTTTAGGCAAGGAAGGGATTTTCTAGCTCTACAACAAGATACAGCTACACAGCATTCCAGTGTTTTCTGGCACTCCACAGATGGGACTAGCACAGTTCTGTGTTAACATCAGGATAACACCTTTTCCTCCAATTAACCTTTACTAAAAGAGCAGCCTGAGTGGATATTCAAGGAGAAACATGTAAGGGATCCACAGCTTTGGTGCAGGTAGGAAAAGCAGGGTTATATTCCCCTGTGACCCTGTGCGGTGCCTGTATCAGAAAGTGTGTGTATATATACCTATATCTATATCTATATATATAGATAGATATTTTGCATGAAGAAGGTCACTTCACCTATATTTTCAGAAGGTTAGAAGCCACACTTCTCAGAGTGAAAAATGAAATTAATTACAGCTCCATGATTTCTAATTGTTCAATCAGCAGTATCACATCACGCCCTCAATATGCCTCAGAAATAACAGTAAAGCTTTGAGCATCATTTTTTTTTGGTTTTCATCTTGAAAAAAACCAAACACTAAAAAGTGAATAATTAAAGAAAGTTCTCACCTTATACTAGTAAAAATCATGATAATTTGGTGTATAACATGACAGTCACCTCAGTCCTGCTATGTGAAATTGTTCAGTGTTAAGACATTTTAAAAAATCCTACTTTCAATGCAGAAAATATAAAGTAAAAAACCACAGCCATAGCACTTCAATTCATGAAAACAGATTCAGTGTATACACTTGAACACATCTCACCTAGGAAACACTGATGTTTGTAATACAATTCAGATGTTTACAGTAGTTTAACCACATGGATGTTTGAAAAAGAGCAAGATTGCAAGAGGCTGCTTGCATGTTTAACTGTCACAAAGCCCACTAAGCCTGGAATAATTCACTTAAAAGTGTGGGTATTTAAAGTCTCTCTTTTTCTTCCATAAATAACTGGTTGGAATTCAGTCCTAAGCTCTCCATGACCCCGAGCAGCTCCAAAGGCCAGCTACAGATGGTGCCCCTTGACTTGCTTACACATGAGAGAGTCTGAGGTCGACTTGTATAAACTGCTGGCATATTTAGATGCCCCCTGAGACTCCAATTTGTTGTGTGCCAGTTTATCTTAATGATTTAAATTATTGCAAAGTTCTACACTTGAATACCAAGGCATCAGCTCTCAGGTCCATCTTTACAGTCAGGGCTGTGCTGTTGGCAGCTTGCTGAGTGCTACTGCAGACTGATCTACCATAACTTTAGTTAATTCTTCACTGAACTTCACACACATTTTCTGGTTTTTCAACTTGCAAGCTTGTTATTAAAATCTACTGAGTTAAAAGAGATTAGCAGTTCTTCAAATTTTACTGGAGGGAAAAAAAAAAGGACTAAAATTGTTATTTTATATATGTGCCTTTTTCATTCGGGGTTGCTCTTTAGATAAAAATGATCATGAGAAGACTGAAACAACAATCATCTTCTAGTCTGGCAGTCAGGAATGGTTTTGATTCATTGTACATTTACTTCTGTCATTGATTTTCTACTCCCTAGTGAGCAAATATCTGGCAACTCCTAAATTTAAGCAAGATAACAAATAGAACAATGAAGATTGCCATTTAACAATGCAATAGATTCCTTCGGTTTGTCAGAAAATAATCTTGTTTTTTCAGAGAAAACACAGTTCATATTCACACAGCTGCTTCTCAACCCTACCCCCATCTTTAAGTCTAAACCCTGTCAGCTGAGCCTTTAGAAAAGCCCCCAAACACTGCTCAGAAAAAACAGCACTCACAAACAAGTTTTCTGGGCAGCCCAGACTTGGGTTCACCCTAAAATAACTCCAGGGTTTGATTGCACCCAAGAGGTGCCAGCAGAACGAAGCAGCCCAGCACAGGTATCACTCAGGGCTACCCTCACTCCAGCTCCCTCTAGAGCTGGATTTTCAGGGCATCAAAAATGCAAATATAAAATCAAAAATGCAGCAGGAACATGGGGTTAGCATGCAGGAAAGCAAAGAGTAAAGTGGAATGAAAAAGAAATGCAACTAGTAAGTCAAGGCTTTGAAAGAATCATTCCACCAGTGTCCTGTGTAGAGTAACACAGGATTAATTAATTAATTCCACGGCAGGATCGTGTCTCTGCCTGCTGTGCTGGCAGCAAACAAAGCACCAAGGAGCAGTTGGTTTCCAACACTACACTTCCCCTCGATTCTTTGATTTCCTTTCCATACTTCCAAAATAGTGACACCCAGAATGAGGCTAAAGAATAGATGTGGCCCAACAGCCCTGGGAAAGCTGGGGAGAAGAGCAAGTGCACGTCTGCAAGAAAACAAGATGAGACAAGCAAGAGAAACCAGAAATATTAAACCTTTGTTTCATTCCAAGTAACGCAATTTCCTTCAGGAGCAATGTCCTTAATGCATTCCAAAGTGCAATTTGGATCACTACCAGTCAGACTGATTTAGAATAATGAAGATCACTGCTGTGCCCCTGATTATTGTACCCGTTTGCATGCGTGTGGAACTAAAACTGAGCTGCTTTTCTGTTTGTTTTGGTCAGGGCTACAGCTTTTCACTGAAATAATTATACTATACTGCTACTTCACATAATTCCCCTCCAGGTATAAGCTGGAGAGATAATGTTATTACTTGGGAATAACACTTAGAAGAACTGTACACTCAGGAGGGAAGAGCTGCTTCACTGTGATGAAATAGATAAATTGGCACTTCTCCGGGTGCAATCAGGAGATATGAGACTAAGTCTGCATCTATTACCATGGCATCAAAATGCTGTGATATCATCCTTCTAGCAGCCCTCTGATGTAACTCTATCTCTAGATTACAGAGAGAAAGCCAAAATCAAACCTCAAAAGGCAAATACTGCAGCAGGATTTAAGAAGCTGGAACAAGACTTAAGTGGAATTTACATACTTGAACCTCAGGATGCAAAATTAAAAACCCTATTTGAACAAAGAAAAACCAAACCCAAACATACTCACAAATAAAAAAAGAACCCAGCAGTAACTAGTCCATTACCCAAACAGTGAAGAACCCCTGTTACTGCCCAAATATTTGCTGCAAGGTTCTCTGTGCCCAGAGAACAGTTGTGCATCGAGTTTGGGGTTCTGTCTTGGTGCTGAACAGATGGTGCTCAGTGCCAACCCCATGTGCTGCCATCCACAGCCTGGGTTTCCTAGGCACGTTGTTGCTTTCTCTATGAGAAAAAGCTTTGAGGGATATTTTTGGTTTGCCACGATCCAATCCCAGCAACTGTGGCACCTGCTTGAGCTCCTCAGCAGCACCCCTCACTACAGTGCCAGCCTTTAAACAATTTGGTTTCTGAGCAACAGGGTCAATTTATGTAGACATGAAGATATAAAAATCAAGCAGGAAAACTCAAGCTTCATAAACTACTTAAGACAGCTAGAAGAAAATACAGGGAATTAATTTATTAGAATACAGAGAATTAATTTATTGCAGTGAAATGAAAGGTGAGCTTGCTTCACTTTCAGGGGAAAATAAAAAGCATTAAGAAAAATAAAAATCCACTTTTAGCACTGTGAATAATCAAAATGACAAAGGAAAACAGGAAGGCAGCAGTAACATGTTCATGGTGACAGCTCTCACTCCAAAGCCTGTTTGTGTCCTCAACCCACATCCCATTTGAAACAGGGGACACTAAACTTTTGCTGCCCATCTACAGGGGAGGGGATGCAATCCCCACAGCTTTTGGAGAGAGGAGCGTGCCTCTGATGCCTGGATGTCAACCCTGGCTGGACAAAATGGCTGGGACTTGAAATAAACTGCCACTTTATTGTCAATCACAGCAATTCCAGTGGGAATCCTGACTTCCCTGGCTTGGAATCCAGCACTTTCCAAGAAAGCAGACGGGTGTCTCCTTCAGGTACCAGCTGCATAAAAGCTCTTCTCTGCAGTGACTAATTTTTGTTGCTCCAGCTTAGCCTCTTGGAGGATTTAAGTCTCCATGACCTTGCCCAGGTCACACGCTACTTTCCCGCATAGCAAGAAGGGAAGGCTGACACCATAGTAACCCAAATCTCAGCCTGAAACCATGGTAACAGGATCATCTTGCTTCAGGCATGCTACCGGAGGTACCCAGCACAATTTCAAAATATTCAAATTGAAATAAACTGCTTTCGAGCAAATCAATTTCCTGACCTCGATTCCTTCACATTATTCCAGAGGAGAATTCCAAAGCAGACTGGAGCTCCCACCAGAACCTTTAAGGGAACATGCCTGTGATTTATCTTGATGCACCAAAAAATGGGTGGTTACAAAATTCTATCCTGAAATTCCCTTGAAACAGTGGTACAGAAAGACAGAAGGGTCTCCATCTGTTCACCTGTGGATATTCTTGAAAGCCTTTCCTATGAGTTTCTCCTTTAATATAGAAAAATGCTTTAGAAAGTACCCCTGGTTGTGCAGTCTTACCAAAATAGAGAAAAAAGAGGGCGAAAAAGCCTTTTTGAACTGACCAGCTCCTTTCATTTTCATCAATCTTAAGGTTATTTACAGCCCTAAAAAGTGCAAGATTGCTGCTTTCAGTTTCATTAATCTGAAGCTTATTTGTAGAAATAACAAGTCCAAGATTTTCTGACAGAAATGTGATTTCCATGTGATGTTTTTCCTTTAAGCAACAACTAATGCAATCAAGAAGAGAGAAAATGCAACCCTACTCTTCAAGCTTTCCTGCAGGCTATCACCAAATTTATGACCTTTATGCCTCCAGTTTGTCTGGCACGAATAAAACAAGGTGGGGATCACAGTTTGTGGTGTCTCACAGAATCCAAAAAACACCACATTCAGGTTCCCTCATGGAAAGGTGCAGTGAGATGTGCACACACCAAAAAAGAAGGAAATGGGATGGAGAGAACAACACTGGGCAGGACTGAGGTGATGCCTTCTAATCACATGGAGAGATTGTTAGTAAGAACTCTGGGAGAGGATTAAATATGAAGGAAGGAAAACATTTCTACAGGGATACAATGACAGATCCCACTCAGTTAATGCCAGATTGTTTCAGGAGGTATTTTACTGCCTGACTCCCACTGAATTCTTATGGAACAGGCTGCCTGTAGGTGATATAATCATATCTGGTATAGGTTTTTAAGTCAAAGAGTTTCTTTCAGAAAACAATTCTTAAAAAACTCTAATTTAATTGTCAATATTTTATTATCTACATAAATGTCAAATCCTTTAGCTAACATTACTATATTGTTGGCATGAGTTTACTGACATGCTGTAACACATTAATTGTGCATTGTATCATATTTAACTTTATTAATTACGGCCTTTCTTCTTGATAAATGTCCTTGGCTTGTTGGGAAGGGTAAACAGGAGCACACCACTTAACTTTATACCATTAATTTAAAAAGTATTTCTTCCATTCGTCATCTTTTTTTATGCTAAACAGCTCTAATGCACACAGCCATATTCAGAATCTAAATTAAACGCACAGAATATTCATCTGTGAAATACCAATTTGTGTGCAGAATGCCCATTATACAGAAGCAGAAAAAGATAGCTTCAAATCAAGTCCATTTTTGAGTCCAGAAGTGTGATTTGCATGTGCCATTCCTCAATGGCTTAAATACCTGAAAAGCAAGACTTGCTTAAGCCTGTTATGTGGGGATTTGGGGCAGATACAACAGGTCAGAAATAAGTAAATTAAAGAAAAGCTAATTTTATTTTTTCCTAACCCTATTTCCTGTTTGTCTGCAAAGCACATGAAGCAGCCAGCCAGTCAATGATATTAAAAAAAATTGTTAGACTGAAGCCAACAGTAATATTATCATCTGATTAACAACAGCCACCAAAACATCATTAATTCAATAAGGCAATGGAAGACCTTATTCCCCTCATAGATTTCTTCACTTCTATACAAAATGTGAAATGAGGAAGTGCATTTTCAGCTGCATCTCCATGCTGGTGAGCTGGAGCAGCCTGGACTGTGCCCTTTTGTCACTGTTGTACCTGGGACAGCCAGAAAAGCAGCACAGACTTCGGTCCAGAGGATGGGAATTCTTTTATTAATTTCCAAAATTGCTTATATTACCTGGTTCACTTGAATGGCTTAAGGTTACTGGTCCTTTGACCATCCACCTCTTGGAATGATTGGTTAAACAGCACCCATTTCTAAATATTTCCCCAGCCAGTAACACAAGATGCAAAACAAGCTGCAGCTGCAAGATAAAGGTATTGATTCCCAGAAACCTCTCACTGTTCCCAGCCAACATGTGTGTGAAAGCAAAACTTTCACACAGACCCTGGCAGAAAGCTGGAAAGTTTCTCTGTGATCAAACTTTCAGCACCCAGACCCTTTGGAAATGTGCCTGCACTGACAGTGCCTGGAGAGACACCCCAAACCAGCACTGAAGTACCCCTGGAGCTGTCCCTCCCCAGCTGCAGCTGAGCCTGCAGAGTCTCTGCCACGGAGCCCACTGCTATGGAGAGCACAAGGGGGGGCTCCTCAGCCCAAAGGTGCTCCCCAAAAACATTTTGTCCTCTCAGCATTACCCGTTCATCCCTATTCAAGCCCTGCTGCAATTCAACTGCTTTTAACAGGCCTACCAGCAGCTCTCCAGTCAACAGCAGGGAATTATTAGGGATATTTTATTCATCTTGTGCTGCACACTCCAGCCCATGCTGCCTGCTCCCTGATGGTGTCCTGGGGAGCTCAGCCCATTAACTCACCCTGCTCTCTTTCTCTGGCACCAAGGTGCCTCCATAGTGCATGAATACACTGTGACCCATATTTACACACCTATCAGTGGCTAAAAAACCTCCCCTCTCTCCAGCTGGAATGACATTAGACTCATTTGAGCTCTTTTTATATCAAATTTATTTGCAGGTAAACACAAAACAAACGGGATGATTCTCCAGCAAACAAGGTGTTTGGAGCAGCAATGAATAGAAATTGCATTCTGACAGGTTACCTCTTCTGCTTAAGTTCTGAAGCTGCTGTTATGGCTGGGAAAACATTTATGCAAACTGCTCAGAAATTTGCCTTGGTCTACTGCCCATCCAATATCTTATTTCTCTGATGGAGTCTCATTTCAATGTAATCATATTCCCAGTAAAAATTGAATCGTGCAGGAATGGGAGATTCAACACAAGTTATTCAGTTTAAAATACATGAAAGACTATTAAACCTGGCCATAGGGTTTTCAGGAGGGGGAAGGGAGTGTTTACTTGGCTATATTTTAAATATATTTTATGTGAAATTTTGATTTTATAGTAAATATCCCTGCTGATCCCTTTGCCACTTCGTTCTGTACTAAACATGATCTGGTGCAAACATAAGGCTTATTTCAAATCCTAAAAGGTAATTAAAGCTGAGACAGTCCAGAAAAAAAAAACCAAGATCACCGATGGTTCTTCTGTGCCTAAGGGAAATTTTAATTAAAAGTCACAGGAGAATAATCTGTAAGAAACAAAAATGAGATGGCTGCTGTTAATTTGCCTGGGTCTCAGGCAGATAAACAGTAAATATGCAACAACTAAAGTTGCTGTGGTTTTGTTGCTCACTTTAACACTTGATGGCAAAGCTCTTCCCTCATGTCCCGCATCCTGAGCACTCCTTGGCCCTGCCAAAGCTCCTCCCTCCCAATGCTGGGGCTGCAAATCCCACCATGGACACTGCAGCACATGCTGAGCCTGGGCTCCAGCCAGGCACTGTCACCAGGCAGATGTTCCTCTGGAATGAGGAGGGATCCCAGCGCCCCAATTCCTCTGCCCTCAGGAGGGATCCCAGCTCCCCAATTCCTCTGCCCTGAGGAGGGATCCCAGCTCCCCAATTCCTCTGGCATCAGGAGGGATCCCAGCTCCCCAATTCCTCTGGAATGAGGAGGGATCCCAGCTCCCCAATTCCTCTGGCATCAGGAGGGATCCCAGCGCCCCAAATCCTCTGGAATGAGGAGGGATCCCAGCTCCCCAATTCCTCTGGCCTCAGGAGGGATCCCAGNCAGCTCTGCCTACAGTGCACACTGAATTGTGCTATTATCCTGCACACAGCAGGTGCCAATTTTTGCAGAATCATGAAGTGTCATAATTATAAGCAGAATTACTTGTTAAAATTTAAGAAGCAGATAAACAGCAAACAGGAACATTGATTACGCAACAACTGTTGAAAAAAGGAAAAGTGTCTGTGTCTGATGAGGCCAGCATAATATTTTTTGTTCTATGCAAGATGTGTCTCTTCAAAAAGGTAATGTTTGGTTTAGAACATTTTCAAAGACTATTATTTCAAGTGTTTCTTAAGTTACCAACATAAGTATTTTTCCTCTGGAACATTTACAGATACTATAATTAACCACTGGGCCATGGAAAAACAGAGAAGCTGCACCCATTTACACTTGTTGGTAGCTGTGTTTAGAGAATCCTGAAAGAGCAGTGAGGAGGCAGTGTCTGAGCAGTGACTCTGCCCTGTTTTTCTGTCTGGTTGGCCGTGGTTCCTGCCCACCAGCCATAGGGACCTTCCACATGGAAAGCTCTGATCTGTTTGGTGCAGAACCGACAGAGCCTTTAGAAAACATTGAGAATAAGGCAGGTGTGAATGAATTTAAAGCCTTGTTCCTGCTTCTTGTCTGCAGTAATCACTGTCTAGCCCATGAAAAGACAAAGTGCATGCTGAGGCCCAGGGGAATGAGATCACAGTCAGAATGGAAAGTTTCTTCCTGTCTTTCTCAGCAGCATTAGCAAATCATGCCTCCAGTACTGTTATCCATCACCAGCCACTAGAAATAAGTGAACACAAGTTCATATCAGTGGAATCACCCCACTTGGTACCTGCCCTGCAACAGTGGCCACAAACCTCATCCCCCACCCCACCTCCTCCCTTTGCAGAGCTCCCACTGTATCCTCCAGTTTGAAAGAGAGGCCCCACACTGGCAATGAAATCTCAGTCCCTGTGCAAACACAGATGGATTTCCTGGAGTCCCCTCTGTCCCTCTCAGGCCCATGATCCTGTGCAGGCACATTAACATTGCCACTGCAGCCCCCAGCAGGGCTCTAATGCCCAAGTTATTACTGTACCTTGCTGCCCAACCTCACTGCCTTTGCCTGCAGTCCCCTCCCGTAACCAGGGCCATCCTCCTGATTTCTTGGCCCCACTCCTCCTCCTCCAAACACAACATTGCTTCTCCATAGATTTCCAGTCTCAGTTCACTTCTGTCCAGAACAGACTGCTGCAATGAAGTCAGCACCCTCCCCTTCCATCATTTTAATTTTGTGAGATCCTACTTTCTACCTGAAAATTTTGTTAGCCTCAAATTCCTCTGCATTTTGTGCCACTAAGTTTTATTCTCTTTGTATTGTTTACATGTGGTGTCCATGCAGTCTACATCTCTGTTTCCAAAACAGTGTATTTCCCTCATATTTACTATAACATCAGGAGCTAGAAAACAACATTGCTGCAAAAACTGTATTGAATTTGACACTCTGAAACTCATACTCACCCACTGTTCTGCTTTATGAAGCCACTGTACATGCCAGAAACTCTTACTGTAACCCTGGGAAAACTACCCCAGCTAAGAGATGTAGAGGTAATTTTGGCACAATTTATGTCCATCAGTTTAATGCAGGAGGTGGCACAGAGTCACACACCCAAGTGTCACATGTGAAATGACACAGGACTCAAGGACATTTTTCCCTCCTACAGAGGAAACATTGAATTATCTGTATGAGGGCCTCAGATGGTGAAATGGGCAAAAGAAGGAAAAGAGCATAAATCCTCTGTGGAATGTTAAGCATCCTCTCTGAAAGAAACGTTGGTATTTACTGGAATTGATTGAAGATAAATTGGAGCCAAGCACAAGATTTACAGCCAGAGAAAACAAAAGGTACAGGGGAGCAGATTGGCAGTTGCCTCCACTGACTTTGCCACTGGCTGTTGGGGCTTTTGGGAGCTCTGGAAGAACTTCCTTTGGGATACACCCCCCCTGCATGCTCCATTACAGACTGAACAAGTCTTCCCAATATTTGCAAGGAAACAGTTTTATTTCCCTAGCACAGTGTAAGAGAACTCTAAAAGACAAACAGCACCTGAGCTAAGAAAGCTCAGCTTTAAACAGTTTTTCAAACACTGGTTTGGATCACTTTTGTGCATCCAAGTTTGAATAATTCTTCAAAAAGAGAAAACTGGAGGAATTATGTAAATACAGTAATCGTATCAACACTTTAAATGGCTGACCATCCACTCAGGACACCCAGAAACCCTAAAGCTGCACTCAGGACACCCAGAAACCCTAAAGCTGCACTCCCCTGCACAGGTGCATGTCAGCCAGTTCCCTGCTGGCCCAGGACATGGATCCCTGGTGCTGGGTAAGGAACACCCATCCCAAAAGGGTGCTGCTCAGCTGTCTGTGGGTGGGTGCCTCAGGGCTGCAGCTGCCCACAGGACTGGCAGGGGAGGCAGGGCAGGGTCCCTGGAGTGCTCCCAGCACGGGCACTCTCAGTGCCCTCCCGTTTAACCCCGAGCTCAAGGACTGGGGTGGGCTGGCCAAGCACCCACCCAGCTGTTGGTCAGTGCTCTCTCCCCCCATGGGGCAGGGGAAGGAGTGGGAAGAACCAGAGAGAAAAAACTCCCAGGCTGGAGTAAAGACAGAGCAATCACTCACCAGTGACTGTCACAGTCAAAACACCTTCACCTGGCAGGATTTAACTTCATTTTTTGCCAATTAACTTTAATTATCTCTACCCCTTCTTATCACCACAGGTTACACTCAGTCCCCAAGTGTTATCCTTTACTCTCTCATGCACACATGCCGCTATCACATAGTTTATATTTTCCTGAAAAGCAAAGAAAAAGACAGCTTTTCACTGTTTCCCAGTAATATCAATCTTTCTGTGTAACTGTGGGGTTTTTTTGTTCACCTACTGGTAGCCTGATAGGAACAGGAGAAGTATCTTCAAGCAAAGCAGTTTTAAAAATAAGGAGACAGACTACTCCTATCTTTATAGACAGTTCATAATGAATACACAAAGGAGGAGAATCTGACAGAAGTGGTGAAAACACTCCTGAAAACTGAGAAGACAGAGGAGAAAGAAAGCTTCTGGTCTACTAGAGCTGATACCTTAATTAGGCAATTATAACTACTAAACATTGCCAGAGCTCCAGGCCTAGTTGAATTATAACTGAGAAATCAGTAGAAAAATGGTAAGGGGAAAAGGAAAGCCTTCAGCAGGATTTGTGATAACTCATGGAGGAAGGAAGGGAGTATTTGAGAACTAGAGTAGCAGTTAATATAATTCTTTTTACTTTAAACGGCTCCAAGACCATGGAAAGCCCAAGCTTCTTATCCTGCATTCAGTTATGCAGAAGACAGAAAATTATTAAGCCAGATTTAGAAATGCCTGACTTAGAAGACCACGACAGAAGGCTGAATACAGAGAAAAAGGAAGTCATGGCAGACAACTCAACTTGAATCCCTTTCATATGTTACTTACCTGGAGACAATCCCAGTGTAATGGGTAATTTATCTGGAACTCAGAAAAGCATTTGGTAGCACAGCACAGAGCAGATTGATTCGAAAAGGTGGTGAACATGTTTGCAAAGGACTGACAAAACAAATTCCAGTAGATTCAAAGACACACAGCAGGCCAGCTGTGGAGTGCACAGAGAGAATTGGAGCTCCTGGGAGTTTGCAGGTTTAGATTATTTTCTGACCTTGGCATGTTATGTTCAAAATTGTTACATTTGCTGATGGCACACAATTTCTGAGGCAACAGAAACAGGAGAGAAGGAGAAAACAATTTCAGAGTGACCTGGATAATTTAGGTTCATTGCCTTATCCATGGCACACATGCCATGAGCAGGCACCTCAAGTGATTCCACAGCACTGCAAAGTGACCACAAAGCAGACATGTCAGTGGGAAAAACTGAAATGTGTTGTGCTTGACACAAAGGATCCTCTTGTAACTCATTACAGAGAAAAAAGAAACAAATTGTGGGGTACCAATAGCGAAAGGTATAGAGAAAAGGAAATTACTCCAGAAATGCACAGTAGGATATCTTTTAAGAGGGTTATAACCAAGAAAGTTTTTGAGTGATTTCACTTTTTCAATATTGGCTGATAAATCTCTAAAAATAAAATACAACTTGGATTAAATGTTGAATTTTTCAGACATCAAAGATTTGTGAATTCTGTCCGGCAGAGAGACAACCTCTGGATTCAAAATTGTAACCACTTACTACTTTAACTTCTATACTGTGGACAAATATCAAAACTACAAAATTACATGATATTGAATTCTTATTTTCTTAAAAGGTCTCATTTTGGGGTTGATTCTACACTTAGCTTTAATTTTAGGAAAAGAATGTTAGTTTTGTCCACATTATCCAGAGACTAGATGAGAGAGAATATAGTATATTCAAATCTTTGGCACCATAATTTAGGGGAAATTAAAGAGTTAGAAAGCAGGTAAATTCTTAGGATTACTGAAGAGAAAGCAAAAGATTGATGTGAAAAAACTGTCTCTGACTGGAACTAACACAAGGGAAAAAAAGCAGCTTTTCTGTTGTGGTATAATACATGGAATACCCATCTTTTAAATAGATCCAGCATGAGAACAAATCAGGAATAGTGAATTAAGTTGATGCTGCGTGTGTGGCTGGAGGAGTAAAAAGGTTGAGTTTGGGGATTAAAAAAAAGGGAAGTATATAAAGTAATCTGTTTCTTTGAGAGAAAAGGCAAGTTTTGATGACTCTATAGTTTTGTCTTTTCCTATAAAGTTATTACTGCATGTTTCTAACCTTTATGTGGCAAGACAAAAGGATTTCCTGCCCAAATAGCTCAGGAAACAGCCAGTGAGTGGATCTGAAGAGCCTCAGACACAACCTCTGACCAGGAGTTCAGGAATTCCTTGCTTCTGGGAAAAGGCTCCAGTAAAAAACCCTTTAGGGGATGTTTAGAATGCGTATATGTGTGATCCTGCTGATTTAACTGGTTTTTATGTCCTCACCTTCACTTGTATAGCTGAAAGTGATAATTTTGGCAAAGCTGTTGCCTAATGACTTTCAAATACAACTAAAAACATATTTTGATATTGCCAAAGTCAAATATATATCAGCTAAGTGAAATTAACCTTCAAGTGACACTTGAATAACAGTAAACCACAAGGGTATGTAAGAGATTAGAGATACTGTAGTTTAATTATGTGACAATAATTCACCTCATTAATCTCTTAGGAAACAATAACCACAACAGTTAAATACTGTAATTAACAAACCCTATTTTAAACTTAATTTTAATTTTCTACAACTTTGCAATATTATCCAATGCAATCATATAAAAGATAAATGAAAGAAAAAGCAAATATTAAGTTCTCTAGAGAAGACATCCAAAATGTCCTCAGCTCTTCCACCTGTGACCAGAAAAGAACAAGGCCATCACTACTTGGGCCTATTTCTGTCCCAATGAGTGGAGACCCAGTGGCTCCAATTCATGTGCCAAAGATCTCAGGATCTCTCAGTTCCCACTTCTGTTAGGTCCAGGCACTCTGTGGGCATTCCCAGCTCTCTCTGCTGGCAATTCCTCATTCAGAGGGCACTCCCTGGGAGAACTGCTGCAGATTTGGGGAGCACACTGCAGCTTAACAGTGGTGAGTCAAAGTGCATTTAGGGGTTTCTTGCACTTTTTTTGGACTACACAACTGTTTCCTACATTACAAGCAGAAATAAATCTGTCTCTACCCTTGCCAAAAGCTGAAATCCCCCAACCCTTCTTTAGTCCTTCCCAGGGTCAGGAATGGGAGAGGGGCACGGTGACCCTCACGGAGCAGGAGATGGCACCGAGGGCAGAGAACATTTCTCCACAGCTCCCAAAATCCACTGCCCGGGCAGCGTGGGGCAGCTGAGGTTTTGGGTCAGGAGGGCTGGGACACAGACAAGCAAAATGCAGGAGGAAATCCTGCAAGGACAAAAAGGGATGTATTTCCAGCATGGGCACCTGAGGGTGGCTGCCTCACCCAGGGCTTGGTCAGCAACCACAAATACAACAGTGATGGGAAAGGAAATGGGGACAGAAGGAGCACCTCACACCAGCCTGGCACCTTCAACATTGCCACTCAGGTGATGGCAATAGCAGAGAGAAGAGTTCTGCATGGAGTTACAGGCACAAAGCTCTCATCCCCATCAACAAACACCAAAACACTCCCTGGGGATCTTGGATCAGTTGGCAAGATACAGACTTAGTCTCTTTATTTGATGAGCTCCCAGTGTAAGTTCATATCAACTGCAGGTATTTTCCAGGTGGATTAAGCCAGATATCACTTAGTTTACAGCTGTAAATCAAAGCCACATTTTTAAATAGTCCTTTGTAGATTTTATCCCTCATTCAAATACAATGCAAATAGGAGGTAAAGTGTTTGTCTTGATTACTTTGATTCTAGCTTTTTAACAGGTATCACGTTTACTCCACAAAACTTCTGTAAAACTACACTCAGATTACTTAGCTTCTGCTCTCTGATCTCTTTTCTTTATAGCTTTCCAAGGAGAAAAGGAGATTTGTTTATAAAATCAGTGAGCAATAAACAAGAAGTTCATGTTCTCATAGAGTGAAAAAACAACAGCATCGAGAAAGTCATGTTCAAAAACATAAGTGTCTCAGAGAGAATAAAACTCATTCATTTATAACATTTTTCCATGAAAACAATGTAATAAATACTGAAGTTCAAATGATGTATGAGAATCTCCTTGAAGAAGATATCCTGTACATCTGATAAACCATAAATACTATAGAATGTACCTCAGGCAGAACAAGCACAGCTTTGTGTGATCCTGAAAAATATACAGTGTGTGAGGATGAGTTATGGAGGTGAACAAATTTAATATATCTGCTTGCCTCGTGGACACCCACAATTTGCAATTTAATTATCCAAAAGTTACGGTGTGTTCATAATTGTATTAGATCTTGAAATAAGGCAGTGCTGGTTATGTTAAACCTAAAAAATAACCCATCTTTTCAGGCTTATGATAATTTATAAAGGAAATAGTTACAAACAAGGTGAATTAAAGCATTAGAGCTCCACTGAACAAAAGGACAGTGTATTGCAGATGGATTCTTGAACCCACAATGCATCACATTTTTATCATTGTCATCTTTTATATCTCCAGATTTACACACAGAGAAAAATCCCAGTACGGTCACTCTGTGAGGGCAACAAGATCTTATTTTTTTTTTCCTGCCAGCTAATTTTAAGTATATCAAGACTTTCAGAGTAGAAAAAAATATTGACCAGTCTTGAACCTCTATTTAACAAGTAGAGGCACAGGCTTTATGCCTACAGACCCAGATCCTGACATAATTGGATGATATCAGAACCATTATTTTATATAAAATAGTTTAAAAATCACTGAATTAGATCTAGATAGAGAAAGCTAACTTTTTATTTTAGTGGCTTAGAAACTTACTTGAAATAAAGCACAATGATCTGCTAGCTTATTTTTCAGTAAAGAATTTCATTGTTTAGAAGAAAATAAAGCATTTACTTCTAGAAAGATGGGGAGAGATTATACTAGAATAATGCAGCCCAGTGCACAATTTTAGAAATAAAAGACCTTGGTTCAAATCTATACTTTGAATTAAGCAGAGATTTAAACATGATCCTCCTATTTTATACAAAATAAAATGAACAGCAGCAAGAACCACTCTCAGCATCTGGACCTTCACTTTCTCTGCTTTAACCACAGGTGTACTTGCCCTCTTCAGGGGAGGGAAAAGAGTGCAGAAAACAGAGTCCATCATTCCAATCAAAATGTTGGCTTTCAGACTTTCTGGGTGGAAGAATGAAGAAAACAGTATTTTAGGTGGATTTGAAGCAGTCCTTTTCCCAAGAGGGGTCACCTCCTCTCAGTGGTCAGTACAGAGCAGTCAGCTCCAGAGAGGGTGGAGGCTGTGCCCTCACAAGGAGCCACATTTGAAGAGGAGGAGCAGCAGGTACAAGTTGTACCAGGAGAGGTTTCATCTGTATAGAAGAATTGTTTTCACAGTGAAAACAAGGAAGCTCTGAGATAACCTCCCCATGGGTGTGGTACAATCCCCATCACAGGAGGCTTTTTCAAAACATGGCTGGGTAGGGTACTAAAAAGGCTCCTTTTCCCACAAAAGTTTGGACCAGATGATCTTTCAAGGTCCCTTCCAGCCTGGCTTGTTCTATGATTTTTCCCTCAGAAGTTGGGCATTAATAGTAAGGACAACATTCTTTCAGATGCTGCAGCAAAAATAATTTTTAAAGAAGTGTAACTCTGAAGTCTTCTTGCTCCATTATCAGTGAAAGCTTGGGAAAAAAACCACCCACCACTATAACATAAAACCTTCTAATTCCTCCCCAAAAGACAATCGCATAACAAGATCTCTAATAAAAAAGGAAAAGATTAATTGGAGAGCTGCCTTGAGAGACCAAATGTTCCAGACCTGACAGTTTTATAATGTAAGTAATTAGGGCGACATTATGAGTTATGTTCTCAGAGCCAGCAGCATCATCAGCAATTGTTTGTATTTCAGGGTCTATTCAGGAGTACAGGACACAGAAAGGAGGGCACCACAAGCAGATGAAACAGATGTTGATGGAGCAGAGCTGACTCCTCAGCTGAATGCTGTTCTCAGCCTGTCAGTGCCTTCCATACATTTATCTCCATTAAAAGAAATTTAATATTCAATAAAAAGAAAAACAACCCATTTAAAAGTTAACTCAGAACAGGCTCCTGCAGTTGTCAGCTCCTCGTGTGAGGTGAAAAGGAAGGAGGAGTGCAGCAGTGAAGGGGTGGGGAATGAACCCAAACTCTTCTCATTTCCACACCTGAACCTGAGCCACCTTTCTGCTGCTTTCCTTGAGTGATCCTGGTTCCAGTGGGGGAATAAATTTGGGTCTCTCTTGGCGCTTGGCTGCACGACAGGTGCAGAGAACCCAAAGCCTAAACCCCCCAAACTGGGAAAGGAGCCCCCTTGAACTGGTACTGCTAAAGCCAAAGGCTGTTTGCTGGGCTAAAGAGTAACAAAGGGAAAAAACACAAAGCTTGAAAAGAAATATCTGGGAAACATGAAAAGTTGTAACCAAGGGGAGAGAGAGGAGGGTGACAGATGATGTGGGGGGTATTTGACCTGGTATCTGCCACAGGTGACCCCAGCAGTAGGAAAACCCCCACCTAAGCAAGAGGAATCCTAAAGTGGGGTGCTGTGCTAGACCCCACAACAAGGACAGGGAGAAGGGTGACTGCAAAACAGGGCACACGTGTGGGGGAAAACAGAAGCTTTCAGGGATCAATTACAGAAGTGTTTAGAAATTTATAGTTACATATTAATATTTCACAAATGTCAGCTACTGTGGCTTATCTACAGAATGGCTGATTCTTTCTGAATGCCTAATTCCCTGATTACCAGTTAATTACATGCCATTAAATAAATCAATATAGTGCTTTGATCATTATTTGATTTAAAGAATACGATTTGAAGTTTGCCTCTATTACAGTTGTTTATTCTTCAACTCATCTGCTTATTTAGCTTTCTTTTCTTCTTATTTCTGTACCTGTTTGAGACTAAAACTGCTACCATATGTTCAAGGAAATAAACTCCAACTGAAATGAGGTTTTTGTTTTGTCAAATGAAAACTTGGCAAATACCACAGAAAGGAGCAGAGATATAGTGAAACATGTACCAAACCAAAATTATAAATATAATACATCTTCCATCACATAAAATAAATATCATATATCTGGTAACTGGTGGCAGCTCATGAGAAGTTTCTGCACTCTGATCTAGAGTGATATAGAGGTTGGTCCTTGACTTCTACTAAAACCACAGAAGAGAACTTTAAGTGATTTTTTTTTTATACCAGGTACACAATTTTTTTAAATCAAAATACTGTAAAGTGACTTTTGGTCTCAGAGAATCAGGTCCTAAACAGCTGCTCCAATTCTTACTGTACAGATCGAAAAAAATACCAAGGCAATAAACATCACAACAAAAACATAGCCTTGTTTTACAGTTGAACTAAATAAGTGAAACAAAGTAAATAATGTAGCAAAGATTCATCTCAAAGGAGTTCTACTGTAACCACTGAATAATTACAAGCAGAAATGTTTATTATTATGCAAAGAAGCCAGATCTGGTTTGCTTCCAGAGCAGCACAAAGGATAAAAAGTCAAGGAAGCAGTGCACATTATAGCATATCACACATGAAAATTCTCTGTTTGTTTCAGAGAACATCTTTACTCTGGAGGCACAGAGTGCAGAGCTTCTTGCAGAGAATAAAGAAAAAGTCTTTAATTTCTATTTCCAGTGATGCACTGTGCCTTCAGAGCTCATTCAATCAAAAAAGTACAAAGGTTTCAGTTTACAGAACTTTTGTCAAAATGATTACAGAAGTTGTCATGGAACAGTTTCCAAAACAAACTGTATTATTTTCTTTTTATGGCCCCCTTGACATTTTTAGTGCTTCAGAGGTTGTATAAAGCAGTATAAGTTTCTATTTTCACAAGAGTGGCAGAATTTTCTCTGATAAATAGCAAAAGTTTAAAAAAGTCACAAGCAACTGTAAGTGTATTAAAAATATTACATTTTTAAGTACTGTGTGTTTGTATATATAAAGAATGTGTACAGGAGGGAGAATTGGACCAACAGAGTGAAGAAAATATTTTTTCAGGTATCTTTTTCAAGGTTCTGCTCCTCACATGAGGAATTACTGACAAATTCATCTTTTCCTCCGTGTTTGCATCTTTACAGACACAAATGAGCAAATGACAGAATACAAACTCTAGGGGGGTGCTGTCAGGAGCTACACAAAACAAAAGGTGAACTGCTAACTAAAATCTTCAGAAACATAATGACTCATTCTAGCAGGACATGAAAAAACATGGTATATCTGAAAAATCACAGCTCTGCTTCAAGAATGTACAATTAGCAGTTTAGAGAATAAGATGAACTATTTGCCATTGGGTCATTTTTTAAAACAGTGTTTAATCAAGACATTCTAGATGGGGGGGGGGGATAAGAATTGGCTATAAATAAGATGTTCTCCCCATGACAATAATGGAAAAAGGGAATCTAATAAAATGCAGTTGTAGTTGTCTCAGAGAAACTTTGTGAATAGCTGAGCAATCCCCTCAGCTGCTCCGAGTGTAGTTACACATTAATAGTCAGTGCATCTATCAAAACTACAAGGTGCACTACAAATGTGTAACCTGCCAGACAAGGGAATCTCAGGGGATGCACATCCTGCTGGGCTGCTGAGATGAGTTATTCACTGCCTCCAGAACTTGAGAGAAACAGAAAAAAAGAGAACTTGGAAATTTCATCATACTGAGAGTGTCAGCACCAGACCTCAGAGATGTGGTTCTCAAATTAGCCTCTTAAAACAGAAACTGAGGAGATTTAATTTCCCTGGACAGGTCACCCACACTATTTCCCCAGTCTGCCTCATTCATCTTCCAGCCTCAGAAAGATGAGTAGACTGAAATAGTTTTCTGTTTCCACACAATTGCACTTTCTTTCATATTTAGACTTGCTTTCACTTACAATTCAGAGAATCACAGGATGATGTCACCTGGATGGGACATCTGGCAGTCACCCAGCCCAATCTGCTTTGTGCTCCTCCACTCAGAGCAGGCTGCCCAGGAACAGTCTGCTCCAGGTTTGAGTATTTGAGTACCTCTGACACCTGACATTCCTTCTCCCCACCCACACACATGCAACCTGTTCCATTTTCAGGATAAAAACATTACACACATACAGATGAGATATATATATATATGTACACACACATACATGGAATTTCACCCATTCTGCCTCCTGTCCTTGGACTACCAATGTGCCTGGCACTAAAATCACAGCAGGATTAGGAAGTTCCCCCAGTACAAATCCAAGAGTTCCACAACTTTGTACCATGCCCTGCTGAACCACAAGCTGCCACACCTTCGATAACCATTGCTCCTCCTGTGGGTGCAAAGGCACAGGAAGCAGGTCTGCACTGTGCCATGTTCAAACCAGTCTGCAGATGGACATGATGGGAGCTGAACAGCCAGGAACAGCCATTTCCCACTGATGGAATCCCAAATCCAAGCCTGGCACATGCCAGGCAGCCCCACTGCCTGCTCAGTCTGTGTGGAAAGAGCTGACCAACCCCATCCCCAGCACTTCACCCCCACAGGACCAGCAAAGGCACCTTCACATGTTCACAGCAGCTTGGAAAATTGAAAATGCACTGAAACCAAACAAGTCCCAAGAGGGGAACAGGGGAGAGGCAGAGCTGAATCCTGTTATCTGCACCAAAGATAGAATGATGAATCAAAAGAGCAACCGAGAGCCAGGAAACAGCACTACTTTTTGAAAGAATTATTCTGGGAGTTTTTGCAACTGCAAAAATAAACTGCTTGTGTATCTGCATATCACTAACTGCACCAAAATAAAAACCAAACCTGTTAGAAAATTGACCAAGCAGTCAAACTGTCCTCCTTGTGTGCAGGTTTATACTGGTTCTGTCATACTTCAGAGTACTCAACAGAGGCTATAATTAGCCAGAAGTTTTGCAGAAGATCAGATGATCCAATACAGGTATTGGGCAAAAGATGCACTTATAAATGGGAGGTCTATGTGTGGGCACTCAAAGTTTTAGAAATAAAGATAACAGAAGCATCAGTAACTTAAGGACAAGATAAGATACTGATAATTAAATGATTTTAATAGTATGTCAAGATGAGGAATAACAGTCTTGGGAAATGAGACCAGTAAATTATTATCTCTCAGGTTTCTTCCACACTTTGTTGTTCAAGTGTGAAAAAGACAATATGCAAACTCCTTAGCCACATATGTAGCTTTAACACAGTATAAGTGCCAACAGCTTCAGAGCTCCCATCTTCAGGAATATCTTGCCATTCTCACCCTTCTGGATTGAGTAGATGCTGAGAAAGTTTTAGAAAAAAGTGTTTCAAAATAGATGTGTGTGTGGATTTTTTGAGACCCTTAAATAGGCAAGCAGCATGAAAAGTTTACCTCTCTACAGGAATACTCTCAATTTATATTTGTTTTAGGCAAACTCTTAGGATTAAAGCTTCGTTATCGTGTCCTACACTACACCACAGCATAAAATAAACAGGTGGCCAGCTCCAATAGCCACAAACTTGATTATTGACACACTGCATGTTTTATGTTAGATTCACAAAAACATTTTCCTCACAAAGTGTTAAAAAAAACCCCCAACTCTGCAGAGAAAGGTCCAGATCTAACAAATACATAGTTTGGTAGCTGGGTTTATGAAGACAAGAGAGGAACATTCATGTCCTTGTAGATCATGATTTCTGTAGTTAGGGGACTGCAGAAAATCAAATATTTGCAAGTTCAGGAGACAACTAAGTGAACAAAAGCCAGAATTAACAGTGGAAGAGACCCAATGGACAACCAAAGGATCACACCCTTTTTTAGTATTAAAATTTCTATTGTCTTCACCATCTGTACAAAAATAGACTAGTTCTTTGGTTTCATTTTCTTCTCTAAAAATATATATTTTATCAAGCATTAACTGAATATCCTTACCAGCAAGAAGTTCAGGACTGGGTTTAGTCAGCCTGAAGTTATAAAATTAAAGGCACTGGCCTTGCTTTAGCTGTGATTACACAGAAGGAGGAACCAGATTCTCCTCAAACATGCACAGCAAAAGGCCAAAAAGCAACTGATAGCAAGTTCTGATCGATTATCAGGAATAATTCTCTACATAATTAGGAATCAATTGGCCAGGAAGTCTGTGGAATGTCTATTCACCAGAGATAATACAAACTCAAATCCAATCTGATCTAAGTCTGGAGCTTGAGTAGGAGGCTGAACTAGAGGATCTCCCAAAGTCTCTTCCAAGTTAAATAAGTCTGTGAAATATCCAAGTAAAACTTATTATTCGTTGGTTAAAAAAGATTCAGTGGATTACTCCGACCTATTTTTACTGTGCCACATTTTCAGTTTATTCTTTGAGTCTCCCTGGCTCAAGTTCCCACATTTTCCCTTTTAGTGGCTGCTCTGTATTTCCCAAGCTCTCCCATTTATGAGATCACATTTGTGGCAGACTTTTCCAGGCTAAGAGCAGTGCTGTTTTTTTCAGGAATCCCCAGCTGTGAGCACACCCAGGGTTTCCAGTGGGCTCCCACACAAGGCTTTGGCAGTTGATGAATTCTGCTGCATGCAAAGGCCCAGGTGGCAGTGCTGGAAATCACCAGTGGATTTCTCTATGATTGCTCCAGAACATCTTCTGTCTTTAGCCCTGCTCACCTCTGCCCTGCCTCTTTTGACGTGCTTGGCTTTCCAAATGGGGCTCTCCTGAAGGGTTTTGCCATTGGTGTGCAACCTGACTGTGCTGGAAAGCTCCCAGCTGGTGCTGCCTCGGGAACAGGGAAATACCTCTGGCAAAAATTCAGCATCAAAATTATCTTCAACTAAGAAGCAAAACAAGTTTTGAAATACAGACGTTTCCCATACAATAGGAATTATGGGCTTTGACCAGCCCTAAAAGCAGTGTTTTCCTCTGAAAGAGACACAGAGAACACAGCAAAAGAAGTCAAAACCTTCAGGAACCATCACTAACAGTACCCCTCAAACCCAGTCTACCTTATGCTTAATGCCCTGGAATTACAGCAGTTAGAAAACCAGATATGTAAGATTTGGGCCTTTTTCAACTTATCTTGCACTCTTTGGCAGGTGATTTCCAAATTTCTACCCTCAATGTACTTTTTCTGTACAATATTCCCTATTGCACTCTGCACAGGTTCACTGCACATCTATTCAAAATGTCTTTCTTTGTGCCTTGAAGTTTTCTTTGACTCCTGAGTCTCTCTGATCTCTTGTAGTTAAACATGAGGTGAGAACCTGAGAGATTCTTCTGGAAAAAAGTGAGAACATATTCCCCTTTAATTACCTGCAATCTGCATGATTTCTGAATCTGATTTCTGAGGTTAAAAGCAAACAAGAAGATTTGAAACAGAACCTTTTAAAACTAAAACTAAAATGTTGGAAAAGAATTTTCTATCAAAAAAAAAAGTTTTCAGTGAAGACTGTAACTAGATAGGTCAGATGTGTGAAAAAGCCCTACTCTCCATTTTCATAACATGTTTCTATCCCAGCATATCTTTGTCTAAGCAGACTCTCTCTTTGATCTTTATGTATCAACAGGGCAGAAGATAAAGGGATTTGACAAATCACTGGCCAGTAATGGAGAAAATCCCACTTAAAGTACTGGCCATCTAGCAGTCTTCTTCCCCAAAGTGAGCATTAAAACTTAACAGACTGAAATATTTTTGCAGACAGGCAGGAGGAGACAACCTCATCCCTTCAGTGGCACCGAAGGGATCAAGAATATCTGCAGTGCCAAGTGGTGATATAAACAAATCCAGAATATTTGCTTATCTATTCATCCAAGAGCATTTGAGCCCTGTGTCTTGCACTGGGTGTAGGGGGTGAGGGGGTGGCAGTGGGGGCTGCAGGGGTGGCCTCTGCCACAAGAGGCTTGGGACAGGGACAGCTGCCCATACTGAGGCACTAATTCCAGGAAAGTGGCAGGAAATTGGCAGCTGATGGCAAGTTGAGATTAAATTTCCTTTGGTTTCGCTTTGCTTGTGGCACATCACCTTTGCTTTTTTCCATTAAATTGCCTTTACTTCAAGCCAAGAGTTTCTCATTTTCTGCCCCTGTCCTGCCTGGACGTGCAGTGGGAGAGCAGCCCCCTGAAGCCAAGCTGAGGTCACCCCACCACAAACAGGACCCCAGGGATTCCAGGCTAATGAACTATTAATCACTTTTAAAGCTATTAAAGCTGCTGGACATTTCTTAAGGGATGGCTGACCATACCTGACAGTTCCAGTTTCTCTGAGTGTGCCCAGCAATCAAATGGCAAATTGGTAACAGGACAAATGTCGCTAAATGCATCACACTGTGAGAGAAATCTTCCCTGTCCCAGCACGAAATCTTTCTGTAATGGTAGCAGTTCTTTCAGACAAAACAAATTTATCAGCCTCCTTTTCAAAAGTAAAATTTCATTTCACTTTTTTTTACAGTTGTAATCACCAGTTATGGTATTTCTTCAAACCAATAATGGACTTTCCTTCATAATAATTCAAGATATTAAGCACAAGCCCATCAAGAAATTATCCCAATGAATAATATGTCAAAATAATACAATGTGTTTTTCCTCATATTCTGCTGATGGATTTAAATCCAGTCTTTAGGAAATGGTAATATTGTTTGGAAGATGAATCTACTTATAACAGACACACGATTGAAAAAATGATTTCTTTTCAGAGCAGCAATTTAGAAAGGGCAGGTGGAGGATGATATAAACTTAATGAAAGTTTGAAAACATAGCAGGACTGAAGGCAGTGCATCAATTCCTGAATCTCCAATCAAGAAGGTAACATCTTTAATAGCTTTTTAGAGCTCTGCCTCTCAGAGCTATAATCTTAAGTTATCCAGCTCATGCAGCTCCAATCTTTTCCAGTCTCACTTTTCTCCCCAGTGAGAGATTATGAAATCCATTTATCCTCACCCAGTAGAATACTGTAGCTGCAGACACAAAATATGCTGCTATCAAGGAAACAAAATGCAGTGGAAAGTCTTGTGATATATTTATTAACTCTTTAGAGTTCCTTTATTAGAGACACAAAATAAGCTCATCTCCTACAAATTCCCCAAAGAATCAACATAGTTTGACTGAAGTGTGTCATCACAATGAATACTGTAAAAAGTTTATTTTCAGGGAAAAGAGGCCTGTGTCTCACCTTTGTATGCAACAAAGAGCAATACAACCCAAATCCTGATTCTCTGATAACACACCCCATGTCCACCCTACCCAGCTGGGCCACATGCACCCCCCAGAAATAGCCAGGAGCCATTAATGAGCTCCTCAGCTGATCCCAAATTCCTCCAGGGACACAGAGTTGTACCCATGCAGGCTACAAATCTTAGAAAGAATTATTGCTGCTGTTGCAATGCCAACGTTTTCAGCTGACACAAACAACTCCCTGAGTATCAACATCTTAGTTAGAACTGGATATTCTGCTTCCTGCTCCTGCTGCTTCACCCAGCTTCAGAAGAAAAATAAGCTGGTAACAAGGAAGTTCAATGAGCAGGGGAGCAGGAGCAAGCTTAAACACCACAGTGTGAAAAATATGCTCACATTTTAGTGAGTGATCCAGGAAACCTGTCCCAACACAGCCAGCAAGCAGAGAGGGAGCTGAATTCAGGGAGCTCAGGTGCCTGAGCACAGTGCAGCCACCCTGCTGGGAATTGCTGCCATCTTCTAGGATCCAAACCTTCAAAAACCCAGAGCAGCAGAATTGCTCAGACTCACGGCTGTCAGTCATGCTGTGGGGAAAATGGAATCTCTCCCAGAATCCAGCATCAGTTTCAATTCTTACCCTCAATTTTTATTTTTACTCAATTCAACGATGAACAGAAACAAACTTTCCAAATTGCACATTCAGGTTCAATTTAATTAACAGTAGACTAAAAACTCTTTAGACTGAAGTCTGAAGTAATCAAGTTCCTTTAATTTTGAGAACCTTTGAATATAGTCTTATAATTTTTTTGCATTAGGATATTATAAACATAAAGACCAGAGGAATGAACCAATCTTTACCAACAGTAGCTGCAGTTTCTCTATTACCAACATTACAACATCCACAGAGAACACTGTAGTTGCAAAGTACAACATTGAAAAAGAAATATCACTTTTTTCGGTATAAAACTCTTGATACTTGAATTACAACAGAGCCCAACTTCCCAAAAGAAGCAGCACCGTCACATGTTCTATTCAGGAACTTTTTAAAAGGCTGGGTTAACTCACTGTTTGAATGAAGATTTCTACAAAACTGGGGGAAAAAACCACAGTCCACAGAAATCTCTCACCATCTTTAAGAGCCAAGCAGATGCTTGTTTATTACAGTATTGCAAAGCATCCAAATCTTTGCATTTAACATTATTTAAAAAAAAAAAAAAAAAAAAAAGGGAGACAATGGTAAGCTCTGAACATTCCTAAAATGCTGAAATGTCCAAATACCTCTATGAAAACATTGTTCAAAATGCCCTTGTAGGAAAGGAATTCAAATGCACAAATTTTTCACCTACATGAAGGATTTAAGAATCTAGACTAGAAAGCTGTCCATGTGTTTGATGTAACATTACTGGAAACAGGGAAAAATTTATTTTAAGTAATCTGCAGTAAAGTATGAAATACAGTTCTACCATTGCTATTTTCCCTTTTGAATTCTGAGTGAGAGGACACCAGTAAGAAGTTATCATTATCAACAATGAGACAATTATGACAATCCCTGGAAGTAATAACCTTTCAAAAACATCTTGACACCTACAAGAACCCCTTTTTCATGCACAAAGGACTTGGGTAATAATGACAGATACTGCAGCCAAGCAGAAATTCAGCATTTATCTCAAAACTCCCATGGACAGACCCTTTCTTAACAACATATTTTGGTATGAATTTGTGTGGTCACATTTGCAGCTGAATTGGGGAGGCAAGAGGGACAGAGACTTCCCTGGAGGGGAGAAAAGTCACAAAGGCAAATCCTTTTCCCTCAGCTGTCACACGTGGGACTGGAGGGCTTTGTGTGGACACAGTTGTCCAGAAAATAAAAGCTGCAGAGCAGCTAAAGGCTCTGGCCAGCACTGCTTTCAGGGCCCTGACTCTTTAATTGTTTCTCATTTGGCAATTATTTCTGATACAGACACCATTTTCAGTGGAACTAAAACTTTTCTACTCTTGAAGTCTGTCCTACTTTGCTTAGTAGATTGAACAGCCAAGATTTCCTCCAAAGTAGCACTTAAGAGCTGGTTTATGTCAATGCACTACCTAAGTACACATCAAACTTGAAACTTTTCTTGCTAAAATTAAAAAAAGCTGTCCCATCAACATTTTATCATTTTTTTAAAGTTTTTTAAACTGACCTCATTTCAGAGTTCTCTAGTTAAAATCATGGTAAAGGCAGAAAGTTCATAATTTAAATTATTTACAACTGTGTTAAGACAAAACCTTTTGAAAGGCACAGGAAGAATTGGGGTTTTTTACAGCTCTCCATTTTCCATAGGTTCTTATCCTTATTTAGGATCAAAAAGCCAACAATAGGATAAATTGGTAAACAAATAAGTAAGTACCCTTCCTCACATTTCTTCAGCTATTCACAGATATACACCAGCAGATATCTATTCCACATTTTTCTGGGTTACCATGGTTATCTGCTTCCCTTTCTTTTATGAGCCAGAAATTAAAGAAAAAAAAAAAAAAAGCAAACCACATTTAATCAAAAAAATACATATTCTGCTGCATCCTGTAATTCCCTTCTCCATGGTAGCTAAAAGTATCAAGGCCCAAGGGCAGTGGGATTTCCATGCCCTGGACAGGTTTAGCATTTTCAGGAGGGTCCATGGGCACAGTGACCAACTCTGCTGTGGTGTGGAGCACGTGGACACACACCAGAACTGCCCAGGGGAATGGCTGAGCACGAATTTCTTAATTCTCAGACCCCTGAGGGAGGCCAGCAGGACACAGGCAACCACAGGGCTTTTAATGCATGCAGATTTGCAAGGCATCATGCATTTAATAATCCCTCATCTGAGTAAGTTGTAAAGAAGCCAGCAGGAGCAATAATTAATTTACGTTAATAGCTCTCAGTGTGGTTTGTGTAGTGCAGGAGTTAAAAAATTAAATCATCTGGAGAGCTACAAGTAAGAGTTCCCTCCACTGCTTGCATTCTGATTCTCTGCAAACCCCTGAGTACCCAATCAGACCCCAAACTCTCAGTCCCTTTAACAGAGAGCCAGAACAGCAAACTGAGGTAACCCAGCAATGAGCCCAGCAGGGGAAATCTGCTTTGCACAGGCACGGAGCTCACAAGGAGGGAATGGTGCCAGAGGGCTTCCCCCTCATCCTGCCCGATGGCTACTGACATATACAGGCTTTTGAAGTCAAAATATTGATGGCATCAGGATGTGATACACCCTGGGTAACTGAACGGAATAATGCAAATTGATGTTATCCTCATGAGCTTTGTGCCTTTTTAATGCCACCGTGAAAACTACAATTAGGACTATTCTTACACAAAAACATGGTCAGTATCTACAACAGCTCCATCAGCTCTTGGTTTCGTCTGTTCAGTCTCCAAATTTCATTTAGATCACTTTTAGCTCCACCCTAACACTCTGGGACCAGGAGAAATATTTTCTTCTGATAAATAAAAATTATGATGAAGCAGAATCTATCTATAGATAGAGAGCCCACAAAAATAATCTTAAATATTTTATACAACCCATCACCTAGTTTTGAGCCACAATGTTTCTGAACATTCATCATTCTATTAGTAGAAAAACATGTGACTCAAGATATGACTCAGCGTGACCATTTATGAGCAAAGTGGTGGATTTAGTTCAGATCACTCAGTTTAAAGGAAAACAAGAACCCAATTTTGCCTATTTTCATTCTCCATGTGGCAGGCTGTGTTTTGCTTTCCACTGTGGGTAATTCATATAAGTGTCATTGTAATAGACACTATTTTCAGAACACAAACATTTGATATCATATGGCTGAATTAAGGAGGCACAGAAACTAGTAGACTTTCCATCATATGGCAACAACTGCAGCAATCAGCAAGTTAAATGGAAACATTCAGTAGCTGCTTCCTACTGCAAACAATATGCTTACAATCTGTTCTACATTAATCACACTTACAGAAAGCTGAATTACAGTTTCCTTCCTATGGCAAATATTATCTTAATGGGATGTAGAGTTAAAGGGGGATCAGTGGGGTGAAAATAAAAGATGTGACAAGATGGGGGCAGGGTTAGGTGGGTTGCTCACAAGGAAAAATTATTGCAAAGCATCCCCACTAGAAGGGAAAGGAATGGTTGGATAATGTCTCCTGACTTGTCTTTCATTTCCTTTGTCTCGTGTGGATGAAAAAGCGAGTGAGGATGCAGGTGCCAGGAGCACTCAGCCTTTCCCAGCTGTGAGGGATGCTGAGCACACCTTTCTGGCCCGGCAGGAATCACCCCAGCAGCTGCCTCCAGCTGCACACACCCCCCAGGGGAATACATGGACTTTTTTTAGCAGAGGAAAGTACTTTACTATGCTCCCCTCCTCTTACAACCGATGTGCTTTAGTGGTTTCCCTGCTCCCGAAGGTGTGAGCAGCAGGGATGTTCAAGGAGCAATGAACCCAGCTAATTAATGACCTCAGGGGAAGGCAAACAAAATCCTTCTGGGTAGAAAAGTTTCAATTCAATCACGTTTTCTACCTTGCTCTTAAAGAGGGGCTCTTTTCTTGTCTCCTCCCTCTGCTCTTTCAGGGTTTGATTCAATTCCCAGTCCCCTCTCCATCTCCCTGACACTCCCCTGCCTCAGGAGCTGTTCAGGAAGGAGCTGCTGTTCACACATCACCACACCCTGTTCTCCAGGGGCAGGAGGATCTCAGCATCTGCTCCCTACCACTTTATAAACCATGACTGCTCACACAATGGCATGAGTGGAGCTTCAAAAATGTGTGAAATTCTGTCACAGATCTTTATTTGTTAGGTTTCATTTCGGTGTAGCATTTATTTTATTTTTTACTATTACTTTTGCAAAGTAGTGTAGAAAGTGCCCCATCTCATGTATCTGCTGTTTCTCTTCATGAGGAGTATCACAAATTTTCTAAGGTCTAGAATAAAGAAATTACTTCCAAGACATCAGGTACATAAGAAATGGAAGAACAGCAAGGGTTCTTGCTGGAATGCTGATTCATGTTTATTCTAAAGTGCCCATCAGCACCAGAGCTGCAGCAGGCTCAGGTGCACACCCCACAGATCTACCAGCACACAATTCCTTCTCTTGTTTTATCCCATGGGAAAATGGTTAAGTCAGTGTTTTGTTCCAGTATTTCTAGGAACCCCCTGAGTCAGCTTTGCTGGAGCCATCCCTGTCACAGAGGCACTGCAGAATGTCTGTGACATCGCAGTTTCTTCACAGCTCTCACATCCAGAGAAAACCCCTCCTGGGAGGGAACTTTCTCCCAGAGGGTGACACCTGGACCTAGAATGGACAGGGAGCTGCACTTCAGCAGCACCTCTGGCTGAGGAGCTGCAAGAGAAAAACCTTGGTGGGGGTGTAATAAACCCCCATCTGCTCGTGGATCCTTTTTGGTTTTCATTATGGAACATGCACCAGCCAATAAACTCCAAAGTGAGTAAGGGGTAGTCAGTGGGTAACTCATGTAAGCACAGTTAACTATTAGGAGACAAAACTTAAGAAGCTGAATTTACATCTTGTCAAGATAGAGGGGACAGGAGGAGACAGCAAATGTTAATTCAGACAGCAAATGCTGATTACAAGACCTTGGAAGTAGGATTCGCTCTGATCTTGTTAAGATAGGAGGGACAAGGATCACCCCAAAAACTGCTGAATCGTTCCTCAAAGGACCACGCATGCCCCAGGGAGAAAGGTGAAAAGGGCACTATGAGGAAGACTGCTGATCTTCATCACAGAGACCCCCGAGGAAGAGGAGAAGCCTTCCTCAGTGGGACCACCAGGACACACAACGCATGCGTGACCCGTATGCTAATGGCTAACAGGGAATAATTTGTATAACCACACCTGTCTCAAGGAATGTAATGAATATTCATGATTTAACCCATAAGTACTGTATTGTAGAAGGTACCGGGGTGTGTGTTTGGAGGAGCGATCCCCCACACACCCAGCGCTGAATAAAGCAAATACCCACTTCTCTGACTCTGTCTCTGAAGTGACTCCTGGCCTGGCTTGGGGCGAATCAAAAGGCACTCGCTGGCTCCTGAGCAGGGGACCAGACAGCCAGAGGTGGATCTGGTGGATCTGCTGCAAGCAGAAACAAAAACTAGCAATGGCTGGGAAGGTTGAGGGCAGCCTTAGCTGAAATACAGCTGGGATTACAGAGTTTAACTTCAGCAGAGGAGTAAGGAAGACAAATACATTTTAAGGGATGGGGCAATCTGTAGATTATCAAATATCACTACAGTCCTCTGCAGCTAGACAAACTGCAAAACAGAAAGATGTGAGCACTAAAGGATACCTAAGAGAGGGACCATAACACAAATGCATCCTTGTCTGTGAACAAATATGTTTATATTCCTGGGAAACACTGAATGAAGTGACATGTAAGCTCGCTAGAACCTCCTGCTTTCAGAGAAGTCTAATTTTAAAAAGCCAACATAAACAGGGTTTATTGCATTACAATAATAGCAATTAGTGCTCCTAAAAGCATTATGAAATTTTACACCATACTGGGAAGGCTCAATGAAGAAGAAGGTCCTACTTCTTCTGTGGCATTCACTCCATGAAAAATTCTGGATATTACTGTAGAAAATGCAGAGTGCAAAGCTTTAATTCCAGCTAAAAGTCATGCAGAAATACCCCACTAACTGTGGTGAGCAGCAATGTACAGAATAATCACCAGTGCTGCCCATGAACGGATGAGAGGCAGAGATCAGTGGAACTCAAGTTTACAAACTAAAAATTTCTGTAAGTTAATTTTTATTCCCCTGTGACATGAAAGGTCTTTGGCATACGGGTCAAGGTTTGATTCATAAAGTTTAAGTCAGAGCTGTGCACTTTGGAATCCTACTAACTGAGCCTTCTGCATGACAAAGAACTTCAGAGCTCTGGCACATCCCATGCAGAAGGCATCTGTATTTAAATGTCAAATAACTGAGAACATATTGCATCCATAATGAAGTTATTCAAAGGCTAAACTATTCTCACTCTTATGATATTTATATTATGTCTGTTGTCCGAGTTTAAGTCTTAATTTACTAGAGAGTCTTCTACCCCCTGTTTCTTCTGGAATGGACGTGATCTCCTTACAGTGGTATTAGAAATATAATAAGAAATCAAAGTAAGATAATTAGACTCAAATGCCTTGTTGTATGATAAGAGGAAAAAGAAACTAAAATCAACATTAAAAAACATCTGCACTATAAGCCACTACCAAATGCCAGATCCCACTGGTATTTTCCAGTGGAACAACTGATTATAAGGGGATTCTGCAGAAGACCAAAAAAATTGCAATGCTATAGTCCATGATGGCCAAGAAAAGATAATTACTTTACTTTTTGGTGTTCATCTCAACATTAAATACATGCAGAAATGAGGACATGAACTAAATTTGCAGCAAGAGGCTGAAAAAAATGAATTTAAATATGTCCTAGTCATTTCTGTTTCCTTTATCACACAAACTACTAAAATAGTAACCAGCACTGCAAATACAGCACTGTACATTTGCTGAAATGAATCATGTGGGGCTGAAACAGCCTCATCCTTCTACTACTGCTTACCCTGAAGGGAGCTCTGTTTTCAGGCAAGACTAAGGAAGCTCAGCTTATCTAAATAGCACCCGAGCAAGATCCCATCTTTCACTGCAAGAGAGCTGCAGGCACAGCATCCCCTGAGGAAATTGCTGAATTTATTCCCTGCACTGCTCTGGAGCCTGAAATTAGCACCTGAAGGCCTAATCTAAAATGAAATAACAATTATAGTCAAAGACTAATCCCTAAACCTTAAAGGCTGATTGGTGCCATGGGACACTTGTTCTCCAGAGGTTTTGCACCAGGAGACAGCCACAGAGCTGAAGCTGGAACCTTGCAGAGGCTTTGGGAAAGAATGGGTGATAATTCCTCGTTTCCTGTATTCATTGGGGAAATAAAGTAATGGCTGTAGAGGAGGGCAAAGCACGGGACTAAACCAATTAATCAGCATTAAGGGAAGTAGGTGTTACACCATTGGGATGGAGCAGCAAGTTGGGAAGCAGCTGACAGAAAGTAAAATTCGAGGGGTTTTGTTTGGTTGGTTGTTTAGCATAGGTTAACATGTGGTAACCAAGTACTCTGACTCCAAAGAAAGTTTTTTAAAAGTTATTCTTAGATAAGCTGCAAAAATATCAGGTACATTTTTCACATGATGCTTGAAACTGAACTCCAAACCCTGATTTGACTTCCAAATGAGAAAGTACAACCTAGGTGAAAATGGCAAAAATCCAGAATCTTCCCATCCCTTTTACCTCTGCAAACCAACAGCACTTAATTCACTTCAGTAAGTCAGGAACACCTGGAAGAACCTGGCCCTGCCCCTTCCAGGGACTCCTCCCAGCCCAGGGGATGGGTCAGCTCCTCCTGGAGCCAAGGGAAATTCATCTCTCTGTTCAAATGCCATCAAATTTAGGGGAACATTCCACTGCAAGTTCAGGCATGGAAAAGTCAAACTGGCCAAAGAGCTGCCAGGCTCTCACCAGGTTCTGAGCCCCAGCTCCCTGAAGGCAGGCAGAGATTGCCAAAGGCTTTCAATTTAACACACACACAGAGCTGCCACATCAGGTAATCTTCAGGGAAGGTTAAGGGAAGATCCATTCATCCCTACTATTAAATAAGATCAACAGTGGGAGAAGCAACATTAGCAGACATTTGTTTCTGTCATGACCCAAAGCAAAGTAAATTAAGAATGCACTTATTTTCAGACGTGTTCTTTATCTTGTGATCCTGTTAACAGGAAAAATCTATTTGTTGAGTTTGTGCATTTCTAAAATAAATGTTTTAAGTCTTAAATTTCATTTTGTATTTTTATAATAGTTATATATATAGCTTCTGACACTTTCCTGTATTTCCTCAAAGTAAGTATTAAAGTAATTAATAAGAATCATTATAATGTTTTGCTTCTGGCAAAAACACTCTTTTTCAACACTGAACTCTTTAGTCTCTGATTAACAGAACACTTTTTATCATGTTTTTTAAACCAAATTCATTTCCAGTTCCTATGCAGCAAAAAAACCCTGGCTCCCTTATTTGCTTTTAGTGTATTAGCACACACTTTTAGTGTATTAGCACCCAAAGTGAAACTTTGGTTTCACTTGGGAATCCTTGTGAAAAATAATGTGTCACTTTTCAGACAAGCACAATAGAATTCACTAAGATTAAAAACTGAAATAGAAGATATATCCTTCTCTTCCATCTTTTGAAGTGTTCTCTAAACCTTTTCTGTCATATTGATGATCCACTTAAATTTTTTCATCTCAATCTGATTACTCTGTTCCCACTGCTTCAGAGATTAGCCTGAAAAAAGACATTTTAGCCAAACTGCTCAGCAAATGCCAAGAGCTCATCTTCAGAACATCAGGGCTATGTGATCACTTACATCATATTTCCACAAGCAGAGGATTATACAGCCTGCTGTACAATACACTTATTTCACAATTACTAAAGGGAATTTTTTTGTTGTTGTGAGAACCAACATGCATTTTTATCTGCTGAGTTTATTAAAACAAACAGTTGAAAAGAAAAAATGTCTGTATTCCTTTTTTTCCCAGCAGATGTAATTAATCATAAATCTCAGGACAGATGGAACTGTTGTAGAGGCTTGGAAATCTCCACAACACTTACAAAGCCATTGCATTTGCTGTTTTGTGATACTGCAAAACAAACAAAAATCGCTTGCTATTCAAGTTCAATTTTCATGTTTATGTTTAACTGTCTATTCTGCCCTCAACATTGTCTGGTTTGTTTATTATTTGGCTTAAAGAATAGGCTTGACTGGGATTAGGACAGCTGTATTTTCAGCATTGCCAATTGTCTGCAGTTTAAAGTGCTCAGACTTGATCCACCATTGTATTGCTGGTCCACCATGAATATTAGGGCAGCCAGCTGTCACCACTGCTTGTTATCACTTTTTCTACCCCTATTTCTCTATCTGCCTGCACAGCCCAGCCCAGCACCGAGTTCTAGTTTGAAGCTGTGATGATCAGAGTTATTTCTGTTGCAAATTGAATGGCCAAGGTTTGCTCATTGAGGGTGGAATGAATAATGCCCTGAACAGGCTGAAGATATTCTGCAATGAGCTTCATCTTTCATCCCTAGGCAGTCAGATGTGCTCCTGCAAAGTGGGTGAGGTTTTTTTTGGTCTTCACCCCATATCATCCACGAGTCCCTTCCAGCAATGCAACATCAGGCTCAGATCATGATACTTTTAAAGATCCATACAATTGTCTCACTATTCTAAAACTTGAGCTGATCAAAACCAAAACATTTTTTTCATCATTTTCAGGACTTGCTCAGCAATTTTGATGTTACAAAGTTCTCCAGTAACATAAAGGGACTGTGGAAACCCAGGGGAGATGGAAGTCTAAGGAGAGCCTCAGCGTTCAAACCTGCCTAATGCAAGTGTTGGCATTGGCACTGCACCTGCCCGAGGCTGTGCCCTGGGGCTGCCTGGCCACCACCTCAGCAGCTCCTGGACCACACCTGAGCTCAGGCATTCACCTGCCCAAGGCAGGCAGGACCCGGATTTCCTGCGTGCTCCCCCTCCCTGTTTCCTGCCTGCTGGCTGAAGCTGTTCCCCATTTCACCAGCACAGTGCTGCCTGGGCAGGGTTTAATCATCCCTCTCCCTCCAATCATTTCACTCTGAAGACCATTCAGGGTATTTCCATTCACATACAAAATAATTTCCCCCGATTTAAAAATAAAATATTAAAAATAAAGCTGTCAGATTCTAAAACCAACCAGGGCCTGGAAACCTGGCAGTTTCTCTTTAAATATTTCAGTAACGTATTCATTGATTAAAGTATTTCATACCCAATTCTGTGCAATCAGCAGAATTACCATTACTCATCACATCACTCACTCTGAATCACAAAGTGCTGCAGCTATGAAAAGATTAGATTTGTATTGGCTTTTAAGCATTAATACTAAAATAAACACTTCAGCAATAAACATGTCAGCTAAGTGGCACTGCAGTCCGTTCCTTAATCTGAGGGAAAATAAATGCTCATTAACTCTTTTCTATATAGTGGAAGAGTTAAAATTACAGAACTTTCTGTTCATCTGCTTTTACATTAAAACCGACAGTCGTGGAATTTTTTTTCCAAAGTTTAAGTCTGTCAATTCCATTTCAGTGATAGATGTCAGCACTTTTAACTTAGCCTTGAGTGAGTTTATTAAGCTCTAAAAGAAAAAAACTATGGAAGTTCTAAGGACATGCTGTCTTTCCTTTTTGTTTGCCTACCTGTCAGAAAATCCTACCAAGTTACCTGTGTGAGGACTTCCAAATTTTATATTAAAACACTTGTTCAATATTTTAAATCAGATCATTTTAATAATTTGAAATTTGACAGAGAAATATACACTAAAGGAATATTAAAATAAAATTCCTCAAGCAATTTAAGTTATTTATGTCTCTTTTGATATTAAAGTACCCAATTATTTCTGAACAACCTGGTGCCAGTAAAATATCAGGATCTTAACAGCAGGGCTGGAAATACAAATCTGTAACAAAAACTGAGGTTTGAGGAGGTCGTTCCACCATCAGCACTAGAATTAAATCTTTCAGATGAGAAGCTACTTTAGATCTTCAGTCAAATACTGAACAAGGACTGTAGCAAAGCTATGTAAGCACAAAAAAATTTATTCTTTCCATTTCCATGCTGTGGAAAATGGAAACCAAGAATCCTCTCCTATAACAGGATCATTCCCTGGGTTATTTCCTTAAATGTTCCCTGAATTCAATTGTTGATTCTAATCTAACCTTATTATTTTGGCTCCCAACTACCCTTAACGAAAATGTTTACAAGATGGAGAGCATACATTGTTTCTAATTAATTTACAATTACTTAGTTTGAAGTTAATTACATCCTCAGTCAGGACAACCCAGTTCACTACTACCAATTTACCTCAATTATTCAAATGGATTTAATTGATTTTTAATGCATTACTCAAATGCAAACATAGATTGAGCCTGATGTTTTTCTTTTGCAAGAGAAACCCTTAGACTGCTTATGATTTGCATAACTTTGTGAAGACTTTTCTTCATTAAATACAATGACAGTCAATTTTAAATTAACTTGTTGTCAATAAAATGCCCTTTATCCACATTTCAGGCTCAAACCCCAACCTTGCAAACAGCCAAGTACTTTCAGAAAAGGTTAACCAGTCTCAGAGCACCAGCTTTCCTCCCTAGTGCTGCTGAACTTTCTCTGGTTTGTTTGTTTGTTTTGGGGTTTTTTTTTTTTGTGGAAGAGAATAGATTTGCCATTGGGAATAAAAGTCGTGTCTGGGCAATAGGAGTGTTCTGAGCACAGCCATGGTTTGCATGGGTTCCACTGACAATTCCTCCCAGCAGCCTGCAGAGCAGATCCAAAACCAGTCCCCAGGAGCTCAGCAGGGGGCAGCTTTAGGTTTCTAATCTCTGGAGAAATAAAGAAACACTCAGGTGGAACCCAATTCCAATGTCCAGCTCTGCTGATGACTCAGATGAGCCCCATTAAATCAATTCTATTTTATTATGCCAAAGTTCTCATTTGCAAATTGGGGATAATTTATGGAGCAGACCAAGATCCTGTGATAAACAGCCCTGAAGAAGAAGGGAGTGCTACTGGGGATGAATTAGCTGTGGCAACACATCCTTTAAAAACAAAAACAAAATAAAACAAGTCCAAGTGACTCTAGAAACAGCATTGCATTTCCCATGATTTGCATTAGCACTTTGATCCAACAAACTCTGCATTTCTTTAGAGGGAACAGAACAGCTTGTCTCCATACTCTATTATAATTACCACTAAACTGCACTGGAAACTTGGCAATTTTGAATTTCATAACACCCATGACTGATGTTCCTAATTAATACTATTGTTTTTCTCCTCTGGCTGAGTCTCCTGAATGCCAACCTGCATAGCGTAGACTGAAAACAGATATTTAAAAAAACAACATCAGTGTTAATCTTTAGCACAAATACATGAAATGCCTCAGTAACACACCCAGGAAAGGATGGCAGTCCTATAAATAATGGATCATTGCAGCCTGATAATCTTTATCCTCCTTCACTAATAAGATGATAATCTTTCTCCTCCTGTGTCCTTGCCTTTGAATTTCAGTGCTGCAGTGGCTGAAGTGCTCTCCTTGTCATCTGGCTTTGAAATCTGTAAATAAAAGAACCTTCCAAAAGAGGAAAGCAAAAGCAGCCTAATGAAGACACAATGCAGAACGCTCTGCTGCATTAGGCCCTGATTAATCCTTTCTACTTTTTGTCATCTGAGTGTAGATCTGAGGCCAGGAGAACTCATAAAGTTATGTATTTGGTTCATGCTGCTTCACTGGGGAGACAGCTCTAATCTGCAGCAGAGATCACAGATCTCCAGGGGATCCCAGCCTCCTTCCAGAGGCACAATCAGCATATTCAAAAGCAGCAGCACCGAGCTGACATCTCTGCACACTTCACTCAGGAGCACACCTGGGCTTTATTTCTGCACTGCTCTGTACTGCAGAAGATCTGTAAGAATAGTAACTGTTCCTGAATTCATGGCCAGACATTGTGTGGCAGGATAAAAATATTTAATTCATTAAAAGTACCTCTCATTTGGGAAATGCTAAATTGGCATTTCTACCTTTCATTTGAAATAAGATTTTTGATGCGGGTTTAGGGGAAAAAAAATCATAGAAAGGAAGAAAGTAGGATAATGTGAAAAGCAAATTGACTATTAGAGGTGCTCTGAAAATTATTTTATTTATAAATACTTTAGTGATTTGGCCTCCCAAACAGGCCAAACCCCCTTGATATTTAAGTTGACCCCAAAGCATCCTACAAACCCACAAAGTCTCACTTTGGCAGTCCCAAGGCAGAATAAAACAGAATCACTTTGCTGAAATTGGAATGTAGAAAACAATCTGAATTTGGTGTGGCCAAGAGCAGTTGGAAATCAGCAAAGCTTTGCTTTAATTTCCCATAGACTTCCAGCAGCCTACATACTAACACCTCTAAGTTTTAGGTCCAAATTTTAGAATAATTAGTTATGACAGAGTTAAACACAAAAAAAATGAAGAACATCATAATGGTGGCTGTACCTTACATATTCCACATACTGATCAAAAATATTTGAAGTAGAACATTCTATAGATGAACTCACCATACAAAAACACATAGCTGATGTGCTTAACCACCTGTATTTCTTTTCTAAATTGGAAACTTCAAGTTCTGTCATCACAGAAGTCCCAGGAAAAGAAATTTGATGAACTGTCTCTTAGAACTCATGATGTAAAGAGTTAAATAAACTTCTAGCTACAGTGAACTGGCAAGCATTGTAAAGCATTTAAATAGAGAGTTAGAGACTGAGTTTAAATGTTGGAATTGTATATGGAAATCTCGGTGTCTCCTGTCTCTAACTCTGCAGATTGCTTTCAAATGTCTCACTTCCATGAGAACCAACAGAACCAAAAATAGACCACCAAGGCTTGGAAATGCCTTTCAGCAGCAGACCCAAGTGTGGGAGCCTGTTGAGCAGCAGCACTCAGAACCCTGGGCTGTGTGACTGATTGCAGGCTCTGTTCTCTTGGAGGCTGAGCACAAAACCTGGTGGGCTTTTTTCCTTTTTTCCTTTTTCTGTTTCAGCCCATGGAAATGGTAAAGGTATCAACATGTGTTTGTCTGCTGAGTTTCAGCAAAATGTCAGAAATTTCAATGCATTGAACTTGTTGGTTTAAGTCAATCATGCTTTGTTAAATAGCTTTGATATGGTTTTGGCTTCTATTTTGCTTTTACTTTTAAATGTGTATCTAAACTGAACTGAAATTTCGAAATAAAATAATTAAATCAACTTGGGGAAAAAATGTACCAGTTTGAAAATACTCAGACTAAAGCAGGGGCTTTCATGACTTCTGAACTTAACTTTAAAGCATTCTGAGTTGGGAGTGTCACTGTGGCAAGCTCTCTATTGTTTATAGATTCAAATTCTGCAGACTGACATTTTTTGTTAAAATGACTTTACAAAAATTCCTAAACATGTCCTTTTGCTTCAGTTCCAAGCCAAATAAGTAGGAAAATGCCAGATGCACCTATAGTCCTGGTACCTGCTTTACCCACAACATTGCAAATATCAAGCAGAGCATCTACCTACAGATCTTGTTTTGAACATTTTCCTTTTTCACAAGGTCATTCAGTCAGTGCAACACTCAAAGACCAAAAGCCTCTGCATGTCAGGAGCCTTTTTTTTTTCTTGTCTGCAATGTCATCTCCATCAAAGTCTGCAAAGAGCTTGGAAGGGGCTCTAGTCCCTCTGCAGCCCAGCATTTTGTGGTGTGTGGTTTGAGAAAAGCTTTTATCAGGAAAAGTGTCACAAAAGATTTCTTTATGAGCCCCATCGAGTTCTGTGCTTCATTATCGATACGTTCCTAGAATATTGAATATTTCCCCTGTAAAACTTTGACAGGCTGGAGCATGTGGCAGTTCTAATGAGCTTTGTCTTCCAGCCCATGACACGTTTTACCCTCCCACTGCTCTCCTGATTTCTGCACATCCCCAGTCCCTTTGCAATCCTCTGCAAGGCTCAGGGCAGCTGACAGCAGCCTCTCTTCATTCTTTGGGCTGTGCTGTGGGAGATGCACTCCATGGCAGAGACAGCCTGTCCCTGCAGACCCCTCTGGTGACCAGATCACAACAGGACTGACAGATGTGACAGCAGGGACAGAGACATCTATTTTTATTGGGTTCTGGAGAAAATATTTATAATTCAAAAGTATTCCTCTTTTATTTGGTTCTGAGACAGACACCAGACCCTGTGTCCCAGATTTTATTGGCTAAAGGACTTCAAGACAGTGAAAAGCCAAATTTAAAATATATATATATATATATATTTAGAACATAATTAAATGATTAAACAAACCATTAGCAACAAAAATACTAAACCACCACTGTTTCAGCATCTGTTCCTCTTGCCTTTTCTGCTTTTCTCTGGTCTTCTCTTGGTTTTGTTTTCTCTTTGCATCTAATAGTTCTGACATGATTCCTTACTTATTTAGAGTATTTATTCAAAGGTACATGAAGTATAGGCTGCTTCTTTTTTTGTTTTGTTTTTTTATTTTTTTGTCATTTGCCTTCTCTTTAAAGAAAGGACTGACTGTACTTATGAAAGTGCCTCTAGCTGAATGCACAGTGTTTTCAGGACTGGTTTGGGATATGTCCTTCCCAACAGAAGATGGATTACAGCGTGTCCTGATTCCTGGGAAAAAGCTGCAAAACTAAGGGAAAGGGTATCATGTGGAAGGATAGGAAATTCTAACCCAGACCAGTGTTTCACAAGAGAAAAGAGATTCAGTAAAATAAGGAACTATTCTGGAAATACAGCAATTCTTTCAGAAGAGTTTCACCAATGGATGAAAAAAAAAGAGAAGTAAGAAAAGATTTCAATTTTCAGAAAAAACCCCCATTTTTTCTCAATATTGCAGTGCTGGCTGTAGAGAAAAGAGACCAGGCCACAGGTAAACCTGTTCTAATTCCAGGAAGAAGACCTAGAGCTCCATGGAGGTGGCAAGAAGTTTCTCACTTAAATAACATAATAAGCATCTCCAGCTGATAAACTGAAACTGAAGAAGAAACACAGCAGAGAAACAGTAAAAGGAAGATTTTTTTTCAGGGATTCATGTGAACTAAAACAATCAAGGGAGAAGGAATACATAGACCTGCAGGAGATGACCAGAACACGCCTAAATTACAAAAGAGCACTACCAATTAACAAAAGGATCCCAGTAAATATCAGCACATATCTGAGCTTATTCTTCTTGCTTCATGGGGGATAAAAAAATGAAGGGAGGAGGGGAGTATAAAATCCTGCTTATTTCCAATTAGAAATCAGGATTTAGAAGACCAAATCTTTTTCTCAGCAAATGCATATAAATCTGTGGTTAATCTGACGGCCAGACAGACATTTTAACAGCACACTTCCCCAAACAGCAATCATGGCACAGTCACTGGCACCTTCTCTCAGAGACACTGCAGATTACCTCAGAAATCACCAGCAGAAAGCAATGAAGCATGAAATATATGACCCTCCAGGTGAACATTGCCCTAACTCAGAGCCTCGTTTGTAAGCTAAAAATGTACCATACAGGCTTTTTTATGGAGACTAACATTTAAAATGCTAATGCAAATGGCATGCAGGGAAACATGCACTTTGAACACGAGGGCATCCTCACAGTGCAGGGACGTTACTGCCAGTCCTTTGGGGAGGTGTGTGGTGAGCCTGCTGTACGTGTTAAACCCAGATCTGCTGCACAATGTCACGGTGAGCTTTGTGCAGCTTCAACCCAACTCACTGGTTTCTTACCTACTCTACTTCAGACATTTGCAGAGCAGGTTTTAAGCTCTCCCTTCTCTACAAAATGCCAGTTGCCATTCTGTTCCCTCTTACCTGGGCTTCAGGTGAGCAACACGTATGATCAGCTTGGCATCTCTCCCATTGTACGTAATTAATCTATATCATCATCATTCCTGATATATCTTAGCCTCATCCACCCTCACTGGCACTGTTTGCATCCCAGGACATAATTTGTGACAATTTACAGATGCCTTTTTTTATCAGTTTGGCTTCAAAAAGTCATTTTGAACATGTTCTGTGTAGAGTGTATGTAAAAAGTAATGAAACCTGGTAAAAAAAAGGTCTGTTAGCTGTGAGTACAGCAAAGACTTGGGAATACAAGCTTGCTCCACAGTGTGACAGAGCTTCTGGGACACGAGAGGCATTACCTCCTTTCTATTTAAAGTCCTGTGTGAGTGCCAGTTATGAAAACACAGGCTGATGGTCAGGTGTGAACCCCCACAACCCTCAGCAGGGGTTGATTCTGGAGGCTGCACTGTGTGACAGGAGAGTCAAACACACTCTGCGTGCAAACAGCTGCACTGTGGGGGAGAACTGGGCTTTAACAATTACCCACTCAGTGGATCCCTTTGCAAGCACCCATTTCTAAAGAACCTAGAAGCAGTTGTGTCGATAGGGATCATCTCTTCTGTGTTCAGCACTGTTGAACTCCCTGCTGCTGGGGGAATTCTGGTTCTCCATGGCTGATTACAGGGGCAGTGGTAGTGTGGGTGTCTCCACTCATGACAAGGGACTGTTAATCCTGAAGGGTTCAGTGGTTTCACTACCCTGAGAGCCAGAAGGAAAGGCATTCTAGAATTCAGTACCACAAACTGGCAGATAAATCAGCTAGAGCTCCTGATTCCCACTTGAAAAAAAAAAAAAAACAAAACCCTATTTGAAAGCCCTAGTCAAGTCTCTTCCCCTAATTGATTAAGTTCATCATCAAGTGAAATGTGATCACAGCCATCAGAAATACAGACCACAATCTGTATTCCCTGGTTGCATGTGACTCACTTGAGCACTCACCATTCCACACAGGGCAGGGAGAGGCCTCAGCCAGCAGCCTGAGCTGCTGCACTGATGCTCCTCAGCTCTTCTAAGGAGAACCACACTCAGTTTTCACCCACAGACATCAATCCCAGCTTTTTAAAGGTAGTTTGAGCCATTGCTGCTGGAAAGTAGGCCAAGCATGTCAGGGGATCTAAATGCAGGTCTCTTCCCTCTCAGGAGCCAGGCCTGAAAATTTTCCCCATTGCTTTTCCTCACATCTCTCATAAATGCATCCTAAAGTGGTAGAACTGCTTTGGAATTAAAGACAAAAATCTCTGCTCTCTTGTTCATGTATTGTCCAATAACCACAAACAGTTCTTATTCTATTCATGAATGGGACCACATCCACCTCAGGAAAATGCTGTAAATAATTAAAACTCACAACCCAGCACCCCACACATCCTCAGCCTGTTTCCTGTTTCCCCCTCCCTCCTGTCAGCTGCAGGTACAGATGTCACTCCCTGACACGTGTTTTCATGAGCCCCTCAGTATCTGCCCCCAGATGGGACACCAGAGGTGACTGTACAAACCCAGACTTTGGAAGCACAAGAGGCTAAAGAGGATTCTGTGGCTCCCTACACATCAGTTTAGCCAAGGATTGTTCCTAGCAACTTTATCTGCATCCTTTCTAATAAAATAAAGAATGAGCTGAACAACTCCATTTTAAACAGCATGTGATAACATCTTAAAGAGGGACATAGAACTCAGCCCTACAGCAAGGAGAGACCCCTGGTATGTAAGGAACTGATGGGAACAGGCTGTCTCTGGCATGGGGCAGCCCATCCTTCCCTCTGGTCCCCAAACTTCCCCACTGAACCCATCAGAAAGTCCATTCCTCCTGCAGGGCTGCTCCAGGAAATTGTGTGCCCAGCCCCAGTTACATCACAGGACTGACAAAAACCACCCCAGCAACAAAGACTTTGCTTGGAGGTTTTAGGGAAAGTGGAATCACTGGAATGAACTCAGAGGTGACAAGTTAATACCAAATCTACATCATTCTATGGAGCAATAACTCACCCTGTGCCCCTGCTCCATTTTAACCTGTCATCACTCCTTAAACTTCTCCACTACTGCAAGAGAGAGCAAAAAGCTTTGTGCCATTACAGCAACAGCTTTAACAAAGCAATGGGGTTTAAAGATTACCTCCCCCAGCATCTGAAAATACAGAGATATTGGAGCCTGATTTTCTTCAAAGCTCTTCACCCTGCTAATGAGGTCTAACAGACTCAGCATTGAAAATTCATCAACAGGTGCCTTTACAGGAGGAGGCTGCAGTGCCCAGGCACAAAGAGCACCTGGGAGTATCTTCCTCAGGAATGTTAAAGAAGGCTCCTCTGTTCCCTGCAGCAATGGCTGCCTTGCTAAATAAAGCAAGAAATTATATTGCCTAAAATTTACAGCTTGCCCAGGCCCTGGCCTTGACCCCAGGGCAGGAGTTTGCTTCTATCCCAGTTATTGATTCATTCTCATAACACAGGCACAGTTCCCAGTTTGGGGGTTTAACTTACACTGCTTGCTGCAGGCTGGTGGGAAAATCAACTCTTTCCCAACCCCAAACAGCACATCAAGAGACAAGGAGATGCCAATCTCTAGATGGGTCTCAGCTTAGTGACTCTCATCACCAGCTGTCTCTGCTTATTTTCACAGGCTTAAAGAAAAAACACCTACATGGTGAATTACACGATCTAATAAACTGTATTACACTTAATAACCCAAAATGTATAAAATGTGCTCTTTGATTTAATAAATATGCTCCAAATCCTAGATAATGTTCTTATAAATCCTTTAATAAAATATTTTGACCACTTTAATCATAAATGACACCTACATAAAAATAAGGTGTTGAATATACCCAACTTTCCTAAAGAAAACTGCATCCATGACTCCCAAAATCCACCCCCAGCAAGGAGAAGACTCCTGCTCAGGCTGCCCAGGAGCAGTGGCAGCGTCAGGGTGGTTTTGGGTGGCTGTGCCACGGGCACTGGCAGTCCCAGGGGCTGGGTGCCATCAATCAGAGCCTGTTTGCTGCAGGAGGCAGTGCAAGGAACAGCACTAAGCATTTTTCAAAAATGAAAAATAACCCAGGTACCTGGCACCTGCGTGTGACGTGAAGCATTACAAACAAATGAGGAGTAATAGAGCTTACTGGGCATAAAATGTTACTGTTTTATTTTAAAAAGTGCAGAATAAGCAAACTAGAAGTAATCACCCTGAGCACTTCCACCAGCTAAACAACCTTTAAACTTTCTGAGGTCCTACAAAATAACATGATGGATTAGCATCTGCATGAGGCTATAAAGGGAAATGAGACAGAGATGCTTTGAAACAATCCTAGAATTTTAGTCCTACCTTAGCTCTGCTACTGTTCAAATACTAAAACATTGAGTTAACTATTTTAATGGTCCAGATCTTCCTATTGTGTTCCCTAGGCTTTTAAAGTGCTTGGAGAAATATTATTCAGGCTTTAGGAATTTTCCAAATTAATGTCTGGAGACTGCCAGGCATTTTAAAAAGCAGTGCCAATTAAGTATTTCCTTATATTGCACATTATATAATATACTTTGCTAGAGATCCATCTTGCTAACACTGCCCCTGCTTGGAACTTTAAAGAGAAGAAAAAAGGGGAAAGAAAAGACCTTTTCAATGTTGGCNGATCAGAGCCCGGGGGGCTGGAACCTAAGGCAGACCTGACTCAGTCACACGGCAGGGACCCAGCCCGGGGTGGGGGGAGGCAGGGGGGTCCACTGCAACAGCCTGGAATAGGCAGGAACTTCTGACTAGAAAGAAGGAAAACAAACTTAATCAGGAACATGGTGGAACACTGGAAGAGAGGTCCAGAGATGCTATAGGAGAGATTCAAAACTCAGCACCTATAGAGCAGAGCAAGTAAATAAAAGTATGAATAAGCAAGTGCAAAAAAGCTTTTAAATGAGCATCTGTGTCTCCTGATAACATTCTGAGTCTTTTAGTGTCTTATTTCACTCAAGAATCAAAACCCAGTTGTGCCAAGCCCCAAAACTGAGATAACTTCATCACTCTGAAGTGTTTACAAGATGAAGTTACAATGACAACTGATAAAACAGTAAAAAGCAGAGATTAACAATGGAACTGCTCATAACAGAGACTTAGCAGCAGCAACATCACAGCAGCACCATCACATCACATCCTACACACCATAATTAATTCATTGTGGTATCCAAGATTTCAACAATCTTTCAGCATGCTCAAGTATCTTCAAAAAATGAAGCCTTTGTAAAATGAGAACATAATTTCAAAATCAGACTCCAGTGATGACTGAAGACAAAAGCTGAAGGTGCACTGGTTAAAGACCCTTGTCATGGCCTTATTACAATAACAAGGCTGCCAGTGGCTGGAAATTAAAGGCGTAATTGCCCTCACTGAAAACTGTTCAATTTCTGCAAACTGGGATTCTTTTTCTCCTGCATGTTCCCTCCTCATATTAAAAATAAAATACCCTCTGTAATCATAAATGCTCCTATTCAAGAGAAAACTCTTTTCTTTCACCACTTTGAACTATTAAATAGCTGCCTATTTTAATATTGCAATGCATTAGAAATCATAGCTTTCTAAAAAGCAAAACACAGTGTCCTGAGAATTACTTTCTCTTCTAAAATGCTACTTTCCTCTAGATAAATAGCATTCTGTCCTATGCCAATTTATTCTAGAGGGAGAAAAGAAACCAAAGAAAACATATCATGCACGTAGCTGGACCACAATAACATGAAGTTTTACCTTCAGAAAAGCTTTGATTGTTTCCTCACCTTGAACTTTGCCTTTTTTGCATTGCTAATCTTGTTAATGGGTTCCATTTGCCCTGAAATTTCCAGCATGAGAATGACCAGCCTTACAAGGTCCTCAGTTTGTATATTTGTCATAAAGGTTATGTGTGATATTGGGAAATAGTGATATGCTTTGCAGAGATGCATAAAGATGCATTTAAGATGCTTCATGAGGGTCAGTGGTGCAACAATACTTGTCAGCATCTTTGAAACATGAGGATCTGCACTTATTTTATTCCGTTTGTTTAATAATAATATAAATAAAATTTTAAAACCCCACTAAATTACGTCTCTGATGATTGCTGTGACTTTCAGGCCAACCACTGAGTGGCCAGGCAGACCTGCAGAGCTGGAGCTGTGACCACCACAGTGCAGTGGTGGTTTTCCATTCCCTTGTGCTACTCCCAAGATAAGCAGCACACCTGAGTACACAGGGAACAGCTGCAAAGTCTCATCTCACATCTGTGGAAGCTGACATTTGCTTTCAGCCCAGTTCCCTGGCACTGCTCCCTGTCTGCATGGCCAAGGACATGGGGGAATGGTGCTGTCAGTCACACACAGCAAGAACCACCCCTCTGTTCTTGGTGTGTTCACCTGCTCACAAACACACAGGAAAGAATAGACCCAAACACCTTGCCTGAGCACATATTGTATTTAAAAGATATAATTTCTAATGGAAATGTAAAGTCTGAGCCCATCTGCCTGTGCCCTTCCCACCCCTGAAGGATGCACACCCACCCAGGACCCCAACCCCAGTGGCTGGAGGGACGTTTGCATCAAGGTTTTCCTTCCAACATCCCATGCTAGAGGCTTGCTAGTATTGCTACAGTATTGCTTTTATCCCCCTTTAAAATGAATCAACCTTAATCTTGTGATTTTAAGTAAATTATTTTAAGCTCTTCAGGTAGAAAACACTACAAAATAAAAATTCTCCATACTCCTTATACACTGTAGTTGTATATTTTGAATCACTTCAGTATTTTGCTGTAAGACTGGTCCAGCCATCCTAAATGAGTGCCTTTTGGGGGGCTTGCAGAGCCCCAGAGCCCTGCCCTGGTGTTACCAGGGTGGCTTTGTCAGAGTCACTCCAATGATCCCCAACTGCACACCAGGCACTGGGAACAGCAGGGGCTCAGAGCCTGAGGACAGCAAACTCTTATCACAGCCTTGCTCTTGATGTATTGGAACAGAAATGTGATAAACAGGACCCACACATAAAAAGCAGCAAAGCACTTTTTTAGATCATAGAGGACATACAGAACACAAGCTCCAAGGCTTGAAATGGAAGGTCTTTGAGAGGAAAAAGGGTCTGAGTTAAAGGTTAAATATATGCACAACATGCACTGGGAAAGTCTGTGGCTCTTGGACTCAGTCCTAAACCATCAAAGTTCTGAATAAATACAGAATATTTAAGTGCCCTGAAAAAGCTCTTTAAAAAGATACACATGACCCCCAGACAGTCTCTCTGTGTTATGAAAGAGCACCATCACATTCAGAAAAGAAGCTCTTGAATTTGCCATCCTTTGCTTGGCCAAAAAGAAAATAGATGTTCCTTCTCCCTCGCTACATTTCTGTGATTTCCTCATTGTAAGGCAGAACAATTGGCAGTACTGATGGCACTGAGCATTTAGAGGTTACCCAACACACGAAAATAAATGCTCTGCAAAGTAATCAGGTGTAAATTCTTACAAATCAAGAGACAAAAATCTTTCCTCCTCCATCCCAATTAATCCGACCTTGAACTGGTATTTCTAAACAAAATGAGACAGGAGAAATACCTCTGGAAATAAATCTTCCAGCACTTTCCTTCTTTAAGTAGTTTGGACAAGACTAAGAGGGCTACAAAGTAAAAAAGGGACAGAAGTGGATGAATGGAATGGGCACAAACACACCTCCCTGTCCTCATTATTTCTGCAGCAATTTTTCAAAATGCTGTTGACACCATAATAGTCCCCAGGGAGAACATGTTAAGCAAAGGGAGAGCAGCTCCATTTATCATCAGGGGGACAGCAAATTTGCCTGTAGAAATTATGCCAACCTGCTAATACAGCTAATCAGGAATTGGTGAAATCGGATCTTGCTATTAGAAGTCAAGGATAGGATTTTACCACAATTACTGGGGATTTCAGAGTTGGTCATTCTGAAGAATACATTCCACATTACTACAGCCAAACCTGGGAGTGGACAGACCTAAAAACTACTCTAATGAAAAAGCATGGAACAGGTAAACAGATTACTTTAAGAAACTTGAGTTCCCCTGCCTAATCCCAGGAAAATAAAGGAAGTTTACAAGGTTTTGTCCACAAAGACTGCCTGATAGCATAGAGATACTGTTGCATCTGAAGTGGAAAAAGATGTTAAAATCTAGGTTTTCCTAGGAGGTGAACTTCAGCTAACTCACTTCCTTTCTAAAGTACCATTCCTCAGATAACTCAGAAATTAATATAAAAAGAAAATCACGGGGGGATGGAACCAGATTGAAAGGGCATCCATATGTGAGAACAGGACCTCTGCAAAGCTGCTTCATTCCTACTCCTCACCTTCAGTTGTATCATTCACAATGGGAAGAAGGCCAAATAGAGATGTCCTTACTTTGACAGAGCATATGAAATCCAGGCCTTTGCAAACACAGCTAAATATTCTAATGCCTTAATTTGGTTCTGTTGGGTTGTAGCTGCAGATAAGACTTTTGAAGATGTAGTAGCCAAGAAAGAGTCTTTGATAACCCAGTGTCTGTGGCAGAAGCTTCTCTGTCTACAGCTCACTTCTGTAAAGGAGACACAGGGATTTAACTCCATTCCCAGGCTGTGATGTTTATGCCCTTTTCACAAACCCAGATCCCACCATTTGCTTTGCTAATCAGTTTTTACCTGATTTCCATTTATTCTATTCATTTAGAGAGGTGCTCTGTGTACCTCCAGTTATCTCCAGCTGGGACTTCTCACCACAACTGGTTGGTCTTCTTGTGCACAGGGGTTTGTCCCACAACTCCTACACAAGGGGCAGTGGGATATTTCACAAGATTCTTTATACACTGGCCAGCTTCCTAAACAAAGACAATTAATTAATTCCATGACTTTTCAGAGCAACCTGGGATAATCCTGGCAAATGCCATCTCTTTTGGACTTGGGTGCTGCAGAGCAGAATAAGCATCTGCTCCACAGTGGGTTAGGCAGAGCAGCACATGGAAATTCACTGGGAAATCAGTCGTGCACTAGCTCAGAAACTGCTAATAATGCACAGATAACATGGGAATGGGCAGAAAACACTGATACTGTGTTCTGATTACCAAGCAGAACTTCCCCCTGATGCCTGCAGGTGTAGAGGGCAAACACCTCTGCATTAACTCTCCGTGACTTGGATAATCCAGAACGTTGGGACCAGCATACTAAAAGCAGAAGGGCTCTCCCTCATCAGATTTGGTTGTTAGCTTGGGCTTAAGGACATGTATAACCTCTACTATGAAAAATAAAATATTAATTCCAACTTACATTTAAAGGGGAAAAAAAATACAAGCATGGAAACTGCTTTATCTGTCTTAATGAATGAAATTGTAGCCTATTCATCTGTTTTGTTTTGTTCAAATGCATTTCCTAACAGAGTCCCTGGGGAATGGGGAAATGTTCAGAAAGGCAGAACCTTGAATAGAAAACAAATCACAAGCCCACTTCAACGAAGTCCATGACCCTAAAGCAGAACAGATGCATCTTAGGCCCTTTTCAAGGCTTTTCAAAGAGCAAATGTTGAAATAACAGCTGTTCCCATGCAATACTTCTAACCCAGATGAACAGGAGTGAAGAAATGCAGTTTGCCAGTGTATTGATGTCTTAACTGGGTAGGATTCTGAGATGTAAACACCCCAGAGAGTGGATAGCCATTTCATGGTTTTGTCATGAAGAATAATTTACTTCTTGCAACCCAAATCACAACCAAAAGGGCTGCCTGGTTCATAGGTGTGAAGAGATGACACCCATGGGTTTGCAGGATTGCGTGATACACAAGAGTACAGAGGCTTTATTCTCCAAACTGCTCAGCTTTCTTCCAGATGAACAGAAATACCACAAAAATCCCCAATCACACCTACTTTTTGCAATGACCCATCACCACAGTTCCTTTAACAGCCTTAATGAGAACTTGGAAGATTCAGGGCCATATTTCCATGAAACAAAAAAGCACTGCTGCACTTGCACAAAGCCCAATGCAAATGCTGCATAGCTGCAACTAATTACTCTTTTTAGCTATGATATTTTTCCTATAACATATAAAAGCTGTCCAATTTGTATGGAGCAGTAAAAGGCCCCTGGCTACATGTTAGGATAGAGGATATCCAAACATGCCTGGTTTCCACTTGAGTTTTAATCAGAGAATGTAGGAAATATGTATGTGACAATGGTTCTGTCCCAGTTCTTTCAACTGAATAAATGTACTTTTAACTGAGAAGAAGAGAGATGTCAGTTCAGGGCTAAAGGAATTCAAAAAGACATATTTAGGACTCAGGAGAAAAGATAAAAAGACTCCTGAAATTACCATTAACAGCAGGCACACAGTGTAGCCTTAAAACATTTTTAAGGTATAAGGAGACATAACACCTGAAGGCTACAAATGTGTCTGTCACAAATACTTCATCTGAGTTAGCATCTGCTGCTGGGGTCATCCACCAAAATTACACACAAAAGGGGCATTCCCACACC
>JACBWW010000025.1:512346-530178 GCA_020086605.1 Lanius collurio | reverse complement strand
CCATATTTCAGATGCTTGAGGCCTTGATAGCATCATTATAGAACTGTTTAATCAAACCCACAGTTTACTCTGACAATATTTGGCATCAGTAACAGCTATAACTCACCATAAACATTCCACTGGCAACTCACTCATGTGAGATTTTTCAGTGGCTTTTACATAATCAAAAATCATGTGGCATTAAACAGACACTTAGACACGGACTGTAATTCTGAATTATTCTGCTATGCCTTTTTGTATACATATGAGAAAAATCAGCAGATTTCTTCCACTGTTGTGTGTAAATTTAAAATGAAACAACAGCAAAAACTGTAGTAGTAAAAAACTTGTATGTTCCCCAAGGAGGCAGAAATACCATTCAACTGAGTGATCAAAAGACAGAATTAAAAATAACTCTAATGCCCAAAAACGTGCAGTTTCAAAACCTATTTAGAGTAAAACTTAGGAAGAATATTTATAAGAGGTTATTAAAGGCAAAAAATGGAAATTTCAAACAAGCCATTACAGCTAGATCATAAGTTGGGGAAATTTAGGACCACAATAAAGATTCTCACACTTCTGCTCGTTCCTAAAGGTTTATAACACCTGTTACTGCCCAGACTGGAATAAGGCATCGTGCACAATGCTCTCACCAAGTACAGCCACTGTTGTGCTCTTAACAACACTTTCCATCTTACTTAGGCAGGAGACTACTGGCAGTTTTCTTAGGATGTAAACTGGAAAACACTGAGGAGCAACAGGCAGAACTTGCAATTGCTTCAATTACTCTCATAACCCCTCATTTTTAAAAAAACATCAATGCCACAGATTGCTTTGGGGAGCTCCTTCCTGCATTTTTTTAAAACAGTATTCTGCATTAAATGGATGTTTAGCCATCTCCTCAGAAGCAAATCTATCCCTCAACACAAACACTTCCTCCTTCACAGCTCCTGTGGAACTACACAAACAGCCAAGGGAAGAGATCAATATCACACTATTTTCAGCTGTTTCGTCTTCACCCTCAATACAGTCAGACTGCCAGAATCCCCATGTGTGATAATTACAAATTGTTTTAATTTTTACACTTTTGCATTTATGATTCAAATCTCCAAACTCGGATGGGGCTTTTCAAACACACAAATACCCACAAATCCTTGTTTGGGGGCTGAGAGCTGCTCAAATGCTCATCTCTGAGCAAATGCTCTGACCTTTCCCCAGCAGAGTGTTCTCATGGTTCACGTGTAGGATATCCAAGTGCTCTGGGATGTGAGGACACTTATCCCATCCCCCCTTCAGCCACCCCCCCAGCTGCACACAGTGGCTCTCCTGGACAAGTGCAGTGAGAATCAGAACATTCTGTTCTCTGGTAAGGAAATAAGGAGAGGGTGATTACAGCCATTTTCCAGAGGAATCTGAGATGTGCTGGACTTTGCTGACTTGAACTCTCACATGTCAGAATTCTAGCCCTTAAAACCTGGTATCATTTGGCATTTATACAGACAGGAGTATTTTCCTCCATACTCATGCTAATATGGCCAAGAGGACGCTGTCACTGCACACTCCCACCTAACCCACAATAAATTAGTTCTGGAACAAAATTAAACTGCCTCAGATATGATTTTCCCAGATTTGACTCTCTCCAAGGAAACCACATATATTACCAGCAAAAGCCACAGATGATTGCTCGTGGTAGCTCATTTCAGTCTCTGCCAAACTGGTGCTTTCCTACTAAAAGTAAAAAAACTTTCCCAACAATAAACCCCAGATATTTTATGCACCTGATATTTCTAAGCAGAAATTTTAAAATAAATCATTAAATCCATCTTTCTTTCAATAAGGAATAGGAAAAGTGATGCAAATACTCACAAGTTTTAATTAATCTAGGTTTTTTTAAAAAGAAAAAAATTTAAATGTTCTATTTTCAAAAAAGCTTCTCTTCTACCGTCATTACATCTACTCTCTGCCAGGTGAGAGCACTACAGCACCAAATTCACCAAGAAGCACATTTTAGGCTTACCAGAGAGCCTGGGGGAGCTGGGAGGCAGCAGTGACAGTGTCTGCCCTGGCACAGCAAACCCTGAGCCAAGGCACTGATACCAGGGCCCCACATCTAGAACAGCACAAGCTGAATTTAGGGCAAAACACTTTTCCAGGGAAAAAAAAGAAAAAAAAGAAAAAAAAAAAAAAAAAACACCAAAAAAACCCCAACCAAACAAATTGAACAACTTCCGAGTAGCACGGCAGTGGGGTTTGTGCCCGAGGAACAGCCCTCCGGCAGAGGAGGGAGGGCTGTGTGAGGGCTGTGTGCGGGCTGTGTGCGGGCTGTGCAGCGCTGCTGGCTGCTGCCTGTCACTAGATGGCATCGGGGCATCGCGCTCCGAACCGCGGCAGCCTTCTCCCAGCCCTCGGAGCCAAACCCTGCTGCCACCCAGACCCTGCTGACACCCAAACCCTGCTGCCACCCAGACCCTGCTGCCACCCAAACCCTGCTGCCACCCAGACCCTGCTGCCACCCAGACCCTGCTGCCACCCCCAAACTCTGCTGCCACCCAAACCCTGCTGCCACCCAAACCCTGCTGCCACCCAAACCCTGCTGAGACCCAAACCCTGCTGAGACCCAAACCCTGCTGACACCCGGACCCTGCCGCCCCCCAGACCCTGCTGCCACCCAAACCCTGCTGCCACCCAGACCCTGCTGCCACCCAAACCCTGCTGCCACCCAGACCCTGCTGCCACCCAGACCCTACTGAGACCCAAACCCTGCTGAGACCCAAACCCTGCTGCCACCCAGACCCTGCTGCCACCCAGACCCTGCTGAGACCCAAACCCTGCTGAGACCCAAACCCTGCTGCCACCCAGACCCTGCTGCCACCCAGACCCTGCTGAGACCCAGACCCTGCTGAGACCCAGACCCTGCTGACATCCAGACCCTGCTGACACCCAGACCCTGCTGACACCCAGCCCTCCCACAGCACAGGAAACCCTGCCTTGGCCCTCACCCCACACATCCTGTCCTACTGCAACTCAGAAAATTTATACCCATCGATTGGCTCTTAAAAACACCACGTTGTGTTTGTACAAGTGACAGTACTGCCATTACAGGGCAGGTCAGAGGGACCATTGGCAGGGGGAACTGTCTGATTTATATCCCTCATCCATCAGAATTCCCAAAAGTCTCTATTGCTGGATTCTAGAAGCAGGTTTTCTAGTTTAGTGTTCACTTGGGTTTATTTTCTTTTTAAAACCCGGGTATTAGTACTTTGCCAACATTGCTAACATGGGTAGAATGCAAAAGAAAACCAGAAAAAAAAAGATATTAACTAAACAATAATAACTTTTCATATTAATGATGCATTGATTTATTTGCCCCTAAGACTGATAAAAGCATCAAAATAAATGGTATGTGATTCCCACACCACAGCTAAACAGAACTAGTTTGATGGGCAGCTACACAATGGTTAAGAGTCTTGCAACTCTTGGAAACATTTATGCAAATCAATATTCATATTTTTCCCAATTTTTCACAAATCCTGACTGAAAATCAAGATTCAAAGGACAATCATGGCAAATTTATCACTTCCTCTTTAGTTTCACTTGGATGATGGAAGAAGAGATTTCCAAAACTGCTGTATGAAATGTATTTTTATACCCTGTTTGTTACAGTCTCTCTGTCCATCCTGGTAGTACAGTCCACCCTATAACCAATTTAGTACTGCTAGCAGTGAAATAAACCAGATTTTAGACAACTCTGATGAAGACACAGCCTTTTCCTGCTTTTTCTTCATCACCATGCATTTATTCTTAGATTGTGAGGATACTCACAAGGCCCTCCCTGAAAGTCTACTAAATTCCAGTATTTAGAAGTACTAAAATTTGATTTCTAACAGCAGCAAAGACATTTGGTTTTCTCCTTTGATTTTTCTGCAATTCCTTCTAAAAGAAGCCCATTTCTTTAGACAAGCCTTGTGTCTCTGTGTTGAGCTGCTGTACAATACCAGCTTTTCTGTCCACACCACAAACACAAGTATTCGAGCAGATCCAAGAATCTTTTATCAACCCATACCTGGCACTTCAGCAGCTCTCTGGATTCACCTGCTTGTTAGCATGAAATTTCTGCTATTAGAAATTGTTTATTCTGATTTTATTTAGTCTTTCACCTCCTTGGTCAAAGCACAAACACAGAAGAATCTGATAGTGAAGGAAGGCTGAGAGAACAGGGCAATTTCTTAGTTTCATCTCTCCTGACAGAATAGATGACACCTAACTTGATTTTAATCAATGAAAAACTCAAAATCTCCATCTGTGCCAACTTATCCTGGAGATCTGCTTCTCTCAGAATAATAAATCAGCTCCAGCTCTGTAGACACCACACCATTACCACTCTAGGCAAGGCCAACCCAAATAAACAACACTCAGCACCTGATTTAATAACAACACACAAGTATAGACTGATGGAAGAGGGAAAAGGTGTCAATATAATACAGGAGGTTGAATCTAAGAATAATTGGTTTGTATTAGTTTCACTCATCACTAAGTAACATTTATAATTTGAGTATTTTCCCTATGCAACCAGTAGTAGTAACACTGACTTGTCATCTGAATGATACTGGAGTATTTTCAAGGAGATATTTGCAGGTAATATGAAAATATAATCCATAATTTATGGAATAATGGCTGTGACCTCCAGCCACTGGACCAATTCCTCTGCTGGGATAAAAACACACAACCATGTGCATTAGCAGGGAGCAAAACACTGCAAGCAGATGGAGGTGGAAGGAACAAAACTCCTCCCATCTGCTGTGCATTAACACAGCACCACATTTCATGTGATTCTCAAATCAGTAATGTGATGGAAAACTTTACTGAATCTTCCCACAATAAGCATCTCAGGTAAAATTTTCCCCTCATGCTGTATTCCATTCATCATAAACCACTCTCCAACCCTCATGATAGAGCTGTAAAGAATTTCCTCAATCTTTAAGTAGTTCTATAGATTAGTTTGAGAAATAAAAACAAATTTAGCCAGATATTTCCCAGATTTATTGGTTTTATTGGCACAGGTAAGATCAGGTCTATGTTACTATTTGAGATACCTGCACAATTCAGTTTCCCTTCTCCCCAGTATGCTAAGGCTCTCCCCTCCCACCTAATGCATTATCCAAATGCTCTGTGATGATGCTCAGGGAAGAGTTATTTTTGCTTTCAGTTCCATTGTTCTCTCCCTGGTAGTGACAGATTCATTTGATTCATTTAATTCTTCTTCTTTTTTTTTTTTTTTTTTTTTTTTTAAGAATGCTAAGATACATTCCATTCAAGAGGAATCTGAAATTTAAAGAAATCCACTTTTTTTTTCTTGCTAGCCATTATCCCCAGCTAATAGATATCCCTCCTGAAGCAGCAGCAGAGATGAAGTAATTTCAGGTACTATCACATTTCTATTCAGATCACAGGCAGCAATTCTTGCAGCAATTTTATTTCTCAGCAAAAATCATTATTGTCCCTCCTGAATTACCCTGAAGAGTCCTATTTTACTCCCACTACCTTTTCTCAACATTTCTTGATTAAAAAACAGTACATAATATTTGTTATCAAATATCAATATATAGACAAGAGTTTGAGAAAGGGAAACTGGGGGAAAAGCAAAGGCACTTCAGAAAACATAAACCTTTAATATGCAGCAAGGAGAATTTAAAGCAGCCTGAGAGAAGACTGAAGCTGCAGATGGAAGAGTGAAGCACTTAGAGAAAGCCATCAGAAAAAGGGACAGAAGTCCAAGGATCCAGCCCAAGTCCATCCCTCCAGAGTCTGGCAGCCAGTAATTTTACAACTTCCTAAAGCTCCCGATAATAATTCCTTCAGTTAGATTTCTCTGAGCTCTGCAGGTACAACCAACTGCCTGATGAGATTTAAGAACAAAAGAAAGGCTTTAAAAGACTCAATCACTCAGCTTAATGAAAACATCTTGAATTATTTAACAAACAATCTATTAAGCAGCTCCAGCTCTCAGGAAACATGAAGGCTGCTGGATCTGATTCCCCACTGTCATTTCCCATCCCTGGGTCTGCAGCCCTTTCAGTGCAGTCTCAGTGATGCAACACAGAAGTGAATTCAGCCTGGATTGAGCTGCATTAGACTTTCATATAGGATCTGTCACTAAGAGCACGAAAAGCAGCCAACAATTACTTAAATAAAAAAAAAAAACCACAACCAAAAAAAAACCCACGTGGAAATAAGCCTTTCAGGCTCTGGAACTGGGGTATTATTCAATAATTTGTTCCCAGGTCCATTTGAATTCTCATCTGTCAACTCTCCTTTTATTACCAGAATGTTCTATAAGCAATGATCTGGCAACACACTTGAAAAATCTATGTATTCCTTCTCATCCATCACAACAAACAATTTTCCAAGCAACAACAGAGACAGTGTAATTTCAAGAGCAATAAGCTCAACTCCTAACTCATTATTTTTATGCCATTGTAGTGTGGCATAAGAAATATCATGGAAAACAGGAAACCTTTTCCTCTTTCCATCACAACCCTCTTCAGTACATCAAAATACACTGCTAAACGTGCCTTTAGAACTCTTTCCATCACCCAAAAATAAGTAAAAAATAATTGAAGTCCAAGCTACTAAGGAAGACAATTGAAATCTTGTTTGTTAAGTCACCAGCTCAAAGTCTGAGGACACTTTCTTACAGACAACAAAAAGGATTCAGCCACAGAAAAAAAAAAAAAAAAGAAAAATGGGACTTCCTGGGTAAGTTTGACCAAGAAATTCAGTCAAGCCCCCTCCTTTCTCAGCACAGACAGGTGCTCATCAAATCTTGTTCTGCACTTGTAAAAAGATTTTCTAGTTTGGAGAACACATTCAGCCAGAAAAAACACTACATCGTTCTTCAAAACATTTGTTTTTAACTGACACAAACCTAATTTCAATGCAAATATATGAAGCACAAAAAAACCAAGCTTCTAAAAATAAACCTCCACCTCTCAGAATATCATTCTCCACAGTAACTTTTGACAAACAGAAAGGCTGTGACTCTGGGTAGCAAGATGTTCCAGCAGGAAGCAGCAGTGCAGGAAGAATTATTGAAAGATATTCTTCCAAAACTTACTATATGGGATAAAAAAAGGATTCTGTCAAATCATCAGAGAAGCTAAAAATCTCTTGTATACGTTTTCACTTTTCCAGATATTTTTGTATTTCTATTGGTGTGACTAAGCAGTTTCAGAAGCCAGAGATTTCCCACTGAAAGACAGTGTTCATCTGGAGGAAGTCCAACCACCTCCCCCTTTCAGGGAACTGTTAGTGTTTGATGATCATGTTTAAAACAGCATTAATCAAGCCTGCAAACAGGGTAAAAGGGGTTGCCAAACATTTGAAATACTCAGTATTTCCTTATTCTGGCAAAAATCCACACTCCTACAACCTTGAGTCTGAGGGGATACAACTTAGATAATCAGAAAAATACCCAAACTAAATGTTCATAGAGAGACATAATTCCAATTCCTGACACTATCCAAGGAGAGGCACTTGGAAAGAAACTGCAGCACAATATTCCTGGTTTAGAGACACACACAAAAAAAGATTAAAGGAACTTGACAGCAACAAGTGACTGACTCTCAGTGACATCAGGCAGTGTTGAGTGTCACCAGCACCTCTGTAAATCAGGTCTATAACACAGCATAAGCTTGGCTTACAGGACACATTTCCTGACAAAATATGATATTATTTAGAAAATGAATTATACAGCACAGACACAGATCAGGTGATAGCCAACCTTTAGGCCAGGATGGGGTCATTCCCTTTTGGTGCAGCCCTGCTCAGTTTCCAAGCCAACAGTGGCCCTGCCCTTGTGAGCACTTGGCTCTCACATGGCTCCAAACTCACCCCAACTTCAGCTTTCTTCTTTCTACCTGCCCTCCTCACTAAAATATGGAATTCCAGAGCAGCTTGTAGTTGTACCCCACCCTTCTATTCCCCCAGATTTTATCCCCTCTCTGCACAACAGAGACACAGCCTGGAGCCCAGTCTGGGTGTGGAGATGACAGAGTCTGCAGCACACCAGAGAGTTGTGGGGCTATTAATGAACATAACTGCAACAAATCTAATCAGTTTGCCTCCCTTTGGTAAGGGAGATATTCCCTGTTCTATACATTCACACATTAAAGAGCATTTAAGCCAATTCAAGTGCAGTCACTTCAAAAGCAGCAAGGTGTCACAGGGAAGAGTGAGTGCCAGTAATTGATGACTGAAACAATTTAAAAGAAGATCTAAACTCAGTTACAAAATCTAATCTCTTCAGTAAAATGCTTTACTTACTGGACCTTGAGGACTGTTCTTGGCACTGGAAACCAGAGTCATAACATCAGATTTATAGTCCTGAAAAGAGAAGAGAGAAAAAAAATAGTCAGATTAAACATAATAGTTGGCACTTTACATATCAGGAATAAAGACCAACATTGAGCACCACTATAATTAGACTCAGAGGAGCCATTTGTAAAACATTTGATTATGGAGATTTTCATTGCCATTCATCTTGTGCCTTAGACCCTTTTGACTAAATTAAACACTTTTTTGGTTTTACCATAATGACCCCAAGAAAGGCAGCAGCCTGATGTCTCTTTTAGAAAGCAGAGGGGTGGGAAGCACAGGATGATGTTACAGCTACTGCCCTTCAGAAACTTTACATTACACTCCCAGGCCTGCACAGCCTCCACATGAAATTTGGGTGGCAGCTTCTCAGCCACTCAAAATTCTCTCAGCATCTTATAATAAATGACTCTCTATTCCATTAGAGGGACCTTGGTTTCTTTTCCTGCTTAGCAACAGCCCTGTAAATGCTGTTCCAAACCCCTGCAGCACAGGCTGTGCAGAGGCAGCCCCATGGCTATGCTGGCTCACCATTCTCGTGTCAGATCTCCATCTAGATCCACCCTAAAGCTATTTAAAATCCCTCATTTTCTATCCCTCAGGAAGCTTCTCCTACCTCCCAGCTGGCATTCCACAAGTCACAAAGCAGTTTAGGGCTTGGGCATGAGAATGAGCTGAGTACTCTGCTGTTACTGCAATATAGAAACAAGGGCTTAGGGGGGTTTTTAATGATAGGTGACAGAAGTGCCACAGTGCCTAAATACAGGTGCAACAAATACCAGTAAAAGACTTGGGCCAGTAATTAAAACAGTTCTGATTTTAAAAGGATATGTTACTAAGAGTTAGCATGTTAAATTTCTGCCTCTTCCCTAATGAATACAGCCATTGCACTCATATTTATATTTTGAAAAGGTCTCCCAGGGCTGGCCTCCTCCTGTCATGCCGTTCCTATCAATAAAGATCAGATTTTCATGCCAAGCTACACAGTTGCTCCTAATGTTTGGGAATTAAGGTCTGATAAGCTGAAATTGAGTCCATTGTGTCCAAGACAGCAAAGAATAACTCCTATGAACTTCTTTTAATTATCATCATCAAGTATGCCTCCATGTACTGAGCTTATAGATCCTCAATTTACAGGAGATGTGCTATGGCCCAGTAGACAGATCATATTTCAGGGTATTCTCCACTCCTTCACCCTGAGCATCCCCCAGCCTCTGAATTGTATAAATTAGAGTACCCCTCACTCTGTATTCAATTTATCCATTGTAAACACCGACTCCTTCATAGGAGCTGCCAACAAACAGACTTTACCAGCTGTAAATAGATGCCAAACCACCATCAAATCACCTCCCAGACAAACCCCTGTGCTCCAATTCCATGATTCCCACAAAGGACAGCAGTCACTGCTGGCCACTGAGAAGCTGCAAACCGAGACCAAATCAAAGCAAACCACCAAGCAAAGCCTCTCTTCCCCACTCCTTGGATGATTTAGGGGTGCCTCCACCCCCATGCCCACTGCTGTGCCACTGAGCAGCTGCATATTTGTTGCTTTTTCAGGTTTTCTTCAAGTTTACTCCTGTCATTGTCCTCCCTTCTGTCCCTTCACCTGAGCCCCTCTGTCACTGCTGCCCCAGAGCCATTTCCCTGCCCCTGCTTTGCTGTGCACACCTGAGAGCACACCGGGCAGGGGATGCAGCAGGATGGATGTGCAGCTATTTGTTTTCCATGCCTGTTCCTTCCCCTCCCTTCCCAGCAGGATGCTCTGGCTCCAGAGCTCCTCAGGCTGCACGACTTCCCTGGGATCACAGCTCCACAGTGCTCAGGAAGGACTGTGGGAATCCAGAGTAACCTTTTTGCAGGGCTGCTCCTCTTGGGAAACTCCCTAGAGAGGCAGGCAGACAGAGAGATTTTGTTTCACACAAATAACTATGACATTTTAAGCAGCTATTTTGCAAATATGCTTTTTTTTCCCCCTAACCCAGCTAAATTTCTAAGCTTTGCACAGTTCTGTGAACCAGGAATGAATTTATAAACAGCTCTAGGCCAAGGCTGCATGCAGGACACCTCTTTGGGAAGCTCGTGGTGTGCTCCCTGTTAATAACTCACAACCTGGGAAAATCCAGGGACATTGAACAAGAAAATAAAAGTGAAATAGCAAAACTCCTCAGATCAAGGTTGTTTTTAGGGGGCAGAGAATTCCAACAACAACCCAGACTACTCCAGCAAGAGCCCAAATCCCTTCTCCAGTAATTCCAGATGCTTGGACTGTGATCCACCAAACAGACACCCTCCTCCTGTATCACACAGGCTGAAATAACCATTCCCTCACTACAGCTGCAATAGCAGCATTCAGGGGCACCTCTCTGATAGACAAAGGAGATTAAAATTCTCATAATGATTTTCACATATAAGACACTTTCCTCTACACCATTTCTGTATTTATAGCAAACAAAAAATTGGTTTGTGGGGTTGCTTTCACACTCATTTTCAGGTAATGTGTCATAATAATATCTCCTACATGTTCAGGTTATGCAAAGTATTGTGCCACTGACAAATCAGGCACTTGTCTTGGAGGCTACAGGAAAATGGAAATTACACTTGGTTCAGCAGTGGTTCAGCACTGCAGCAGCACGACAAACAAAAACTTTCTCCCTCTTGTAGAGCTACACTTCATGTTCCAATCAGTGCCTCCTCCAGGTAATGTCTTTTGGGTCTCTTGTTTCCATTAACATTTGTATTTGGAGATGATTTCTGCTTGGTACTTGAAGGTGGAATTGCAACAACCATTTCCAGGCTGTTTTATTTTCAGGGTCTGTTCTGTTACCAGGAGCAGCTGGGCTGTGGCCATGCCAGGCTTTCCAGAAGTTTCTTATGATTCCCATTACTATCCATCTGCCCTTAGAGAAATCAAGAAACAGCAATAAAACACTCCCTAAATTTTATATGAGGCACAGCCTTCTCCCCACCCCTCAAACTGAAAGTTTAGAGTAAATGTCAGCTAACAGACATTACTATCCATTCTTCTGCCTTTAATGGGAAAATAAATTTTGGCAGTCCTTCCCCAGTGTTAAAAGTCTTAGCTACTCCCTGGTGATAGAAAGAATCAATGCAAGTAAGATCCATATTTTCTTTCTTGGAACACCACTGCTTCCAGCAATTTATTTGACTGACTATGCCTTCTATTACCATGTAAATTGTTTCAGGCTGCAGGAAAAAAAAAAGTATTAATCTCCCCTCAGTAAGTCATAAAATAAAGAAATCAATTTCAAGGTCAATTTAGTCTAAATAACACCTGCTGCCCTTTTTGTAACATGCAGACTCCTCTGAAACACTAAGTTGCTGTCTATAAAGGCATCAATACGTGATGTCTCACATAAATCAGGGTGCTGGATGGTACAGTACAGCTGATTTGCAGGGTACCAACTGGGGCTGGGAAAAAAAGATTCAGAACAGCTCCCTCCTCATCACACCTTTTCAACAGAAGCACAAGGCTTTACAACAGAAAATAAAGCCAAGGGAGCCTGGAGTCTGCAGGGATCTGGTTCTGCAAGGAGCTTGTGCCTTGTAAGGTTTTGGGGACATCCAGGGAGTCTCAGCTCCATGAAGGGTGGGCAGCCTCAAGCATGAGCTTCAGAGAGGGAAAAAAGACAAAAAAACCTAGTAAAAACAACAGGAAATCTTTCCTTCTACTGGAAAGCAGAGTGGAATGGCAAAGACTAAAAATAGGAAATAGAGTGATGGGGTTTTTCCCTATCCTAGAATTCAGAAAAGGGGAAAAAACTTGAAAAATTCTCACCTGCTTCCATGGAGGAAAAACTTTTAAGTGGAAATCCATTTCTCTTTTGGTCAAAAACTACCCAATCTTTCCTTTAAGTATACTTAATGTGCTCTCATTGCAGCACAAGGCTGCATTTGATGGCTCTAAAGGGGCTGGACACTCACATCCTTCTCCTGAAAAGTTTGCCTTGAACTCTGTAACATTTCTGGGCTGTAATGGAAAAGCTCCAAAGCCCCAGGACTGGGTGGCCTGGTCACTCTGTTCCTCTCCACTGTGGTGCTTCTTCCCTATAAGATGAACACAACTATTTTTCCTTCCCCACGTTCAACTCACAGCAGTGCTGCTGCCTCGTTAAATACAAAGTTCCTGACAAGTTTTTATTTCTTCCTCTGGCTCCCCCAGAAGAAGACAACCAAGCAGCAAAAGTTCCTGAATGAAGCAAATATTCAGATATTCTGGAAAGAGGACTCCACATTCCTGAAAGACTTCTCTAATGAAAGTAAAATAATGTCTTGAAGGCTTTTGGAAAGGGCTGAGAACATAAGGATGCACAAGGCTGAGCAGACAGCAAATTGAAATCAATTTACAGAAAATGGTCTAACTTAGGAATTATTTAAACCAGGAACAGATTTTGGCTTCCCTAACAGAGATCTATCCCACAGCTCTGCTCCAGGACAGGGAACATCCCACAGGTTTCTCCAGGCACAGAAAGAATGATGCTCCCATGCAGAAATGTCACAGCAGCAGAATTCTCTCTAAAACTGGTAGACAGTAGTAGGAGGTGTCCAAGGCCTTCCCATCACTTATTGCATGAGGGAATCTGGAATTATTGAGGGGTTTCACTTCTTGTTCTACATAAATACCCTCCTGTTGCACCCAGGGAAAAAAACCAACCCCAGCTGTCCTTTAGAGCAGGGACTACTCAATGCCACCCCTGTTTCACAGTTCATAATTAGCACTGGAATATGGATCCATTTTTTATATTTATAGTCTTTGCATGTATTCAGCTTTATCTGGAAGACAGCATTTCACCAAATAATCAAAATATAATTTAATCAAGTCTAATATATTCATATATTTATAGAGTATAATGATTCCCCTGCAAAGATATACTAGCAAGAAGGAATGCTGCCCTTTTGCAACAGATAACACTCAGTGAATCAAAGGTTATGTATAAATAAACTGGAAATATAAAGTCACAGAAAAATCATTTATTTTTGGATATAAAAGAATATTTCATTTTTTAAATCCATGGTCCTGAATCCTATTTAATGCAAACTTCTCTGTGAAATCCCACTATCACAAGCCAAGGATAATGGCTGCGTTAGGAGCTGCCAATATACTGATTCAGTGAGTCAAGAAACAAGGATGAGATTTACTAGGAGCGATAAGCATATTAATGTTATATTATCAAAAATCATACAAATACTCATTTTGCAGTTGAATGTGTCTAATAGCATGAGATTCCACAGCAGAAAAACAAACAGAAGCCTGACAGGGCTGTCCAAGGGCTCAAAAGATTAGAAACACAAGAAAAGAGCGACTTCTTAAAAAGGGTTTATTTGTTGAGGTAAAGGGGCAGAAAGAGCAGTGTAAGACATGCAAGGAGCTTTTTCTAATGGGAAATTATCTTTTCAGTGTGCCAAGAAGACACTTCAGAGTCCTGAACCATGAAGCCCTGTAAAGAATAGGGGAGATGTCTTCCAAAGATGAAGAATGCAAGCAGTGCGAGAAGAAACCCAGAATATTCCAAACTACTTCTGCTCAGCTGAATGGTTACTTATTTCCTAATGCCCAAGCAGTCCATGAAATGGGCAAATTATTGCAGGATCTGCTGTGAAATCAAGGTGGAGAAAAAGACAAAACAAGTGGAGAGTTAAATAAATGCTTTCAAAATGTAATCACAAAGGGCACAGATAAGCATGTCTGACATCACCCATTATCTCCTGAGCAGAATTACTTCAGGTTTACTGAGGCAGGAGACTTCAGCAACCTACAAGTCACTCAGGAACATTTATCTAGGAGTGTTAGAAGACAATTAGGAGCAGAATCTGCAGAGCAATGATAATCATCACCAGGGGCTCAGGCCTGGAAGGACTTGCCCTTGCACTGTCACAGCAGCCAACATCCCCACGGATCTGAGCAAAGAGCCCTGGGTGCAGGGAGCACTGAGCAGTACAGCCTCAAGGAGGCTGCAGCTGAGTTCAGATAAGAAATTAAAAGTTTCTGTCTTTGCTAGAAGCTCAGATAAACCCAGCTGGGCTGTATTTCTACTCCCAACAGCCTTGGATAATGTTTCAGAAGATTCCTGATTTTCACCAACCAAAGCAGAAAGTGGTGGAAATCTCAGGAGAATAATCTCTCATGGCACCCCATCACCACAACAGCCTACCAGGAAATGCTTAATTCATCAGCTATACAGCATTTTCATTAACTGAATTTAAAGGCAAAAGATCAGCCACAGGATGTATCCACATTATTTGCTCCCCCAGGCACAGAAATATTTCTTATACTCAAGAATTTTCAATGATTATATTTTAAATTTATTACCTGCCTGATCACAGAAGCAGGATGCTCTTCACAGAATACACTTCTAATGTGATTTTCTGGCACTGGTTAGAATGGAGCCATGCACAAATCCAAGCATTAATATTCTGCTATAACACACCACCCACCTTGCATTGTCCTGCCCCAAAATGCTACGGCAAGTTGTGATCAAGTTTCTAGAGCTGAGACTTCAGAAAATAATCAATATAAACATATTATTACATGGCTGTGAAGTTTAGAACTAGTATCTCTTATATTACTGTAAAATTAAGAAGTATTACATGGAGTCTTTTAGAAAAAAAGACCAGAACACACTTTTCCCAGTCTTTGCTATATTACATGCAGATAAATTTCCTTTGCAGGGACAGCTGCTACTCTAACATGACAGAGTCTTGACTCAGAAAATAAATATTTCACTGTTCTGGAAAACTAGCAGTTTTCACAGGCTAAACAGTGGCTGCCTTCCTTCTGCTTTAAATGCCCTTAGGAAACACAGCTGACTGCTTCTCAGCTCCCAGGTGAATACCACAGAGAATCATCTAGCTGTCCAAAGTATTCTCATTTTTCCTTCCTGCTACCAGCAACAGCTTGCCATGGATTCCACTTCCACGACTTTGAAATGATAAGTGATAAAGACACAGATTTGAACTATTACTACACTACACCTTGTGCTGGGATTTTGGACAAGTAACCTTCCCTCCTCTCCAACGAGGGCAGCATTCTGTGCACTGCCCAGGACCTGGGGAGCTCCTCCAAGGGGGTTGTAATCCCAGGTTTGCTTCATTCAGAGGAAAATTTAACATATGTACCACTTGTTGTTAGTTAAAAGATTTTAATACCTCTTCTCTGAATGCCATTTCAATACACACCTGCAATTCTAAGCCATCTTCTGCCCTGAACACTTGCTGGCCTAGCACAGATTTATTTTGGCATGGATAGGAAAACTACAGTTAAGTATTTCAATTTTCCTGATACTACTAGCATCCATGTTATTTTTCAGGAAGGTTGATGAGGCCTGAAATAACAGGAGATTTCTTCCTTTTATTGAAGAAATACATATAAATGCAAACAAAAGTGAGGAGTCAATTCAAAATCCTAGGATAGCTTTCCAATAAATAAAAGTGAAATGAAAATTCAGTTGCATGCAGCTATTACAAGTTCATATAACTCTCTGCCAAGATAGCACTTCAGCTCTGTGTTTATTTCTGTCAGAATAATATGAGGAATGCTCTATCAGTTGGAACTGGATTACAATAAATAAGATTCAATTTAAGAATAAATGGCTCAAGTCCTGAGGGCAATTTAAAATTTGTATATTTAAGAGAAATAAATCTATATCTCTGGCAAGGAAATAATACTTTGGACAGTGAGTTTATTGAAGGGATACAAGCTATGAAATTATGTCGTGGTTGCTAATGTGCCACAGTACCTGTCAGCTTAAGAGAAACAGCAGTAAAACACAGCAACCAGAGAGAAGGAAGGGAAATGCTCTGAGAAAGTGCTGAAACATGCAGAGAATGGATGCACCAAGCACAGAAACGGAGGCAAAACCCTCGAGTCACCTCCCCAGAACTGCCTCCCTGCTCTCTGCCATTGGGGTCAGCCTGTTTCCACAGCATGTTATGGGAACTGCAATAACAGCAGCCAAATGAGTTCTGCCAGAACTTGCCATGTCTCTGTAGTGCTCTAAGATATTGGAACTTAGAGCAAAAATATGTGACTGCACTCAAAACTGAACGAGGCCATCCCTCCATATCTGCTCTGCTGGACCTGTATCTTCTTCCTAAAGACTTCTCTTCAAGGAGGTGGAACCCAGAGCCATCGTTTGTACCTAAGTCTGTGATCCACAGATGTAGGGTCTGACAAGCCCCTGCCCTGGCAGGGAGGCCTGGAGATAAGGAGGTCACACAATCCCCCTGCAGGCCCCTCTTGGGGAAAGAGAGAATCTTTGTGGTTACGGCGAGAGAAGACAGACCCCTGATCCTCTAGGAAACTCTATGTAAAATACCCAAATACCCACTGGTTTCTCACCCTTGCACACCCACCTCTGTACCCCATAAAAGAGACCCCTCTGCCCCGAGTCGGGGAGGATCCGTCTCTGGTCACCCCTTTGTGGGAGATGGAAGAACAAAGCTCCTTCTGCGGCACCACCAGCAGGGCCTCTCCTCTCTCTGTCCGGGCCTGGCCCTGGGGGTTTGCCTTGCAGAGCAGAGCTGAAATCACTGCTGAATCCCTGAGAGCTGATGGCTGCTGAGCCAGGCACCTCTGCAGGCACCCCCGGCCGAGGGCTGAGAGAAGCCACGGCCCCCTGGGAGACGGTTCCTGANCACCTCTGCAGAGGGTTCCTGACGGGATCACCTCTGCAGAGGGTTCCTGACGGGATCCCCTCTGCAGAGGGTTCCTCACGGGATCACCTCTGGGCCAGCCACGGCCTCTTGTGTCTGAACCCCAGACCCCAGCCAGCACCGGCCAGGTGAACCCCCAGCCTTGTTACTTCACACAGAGACACTGTGAATTTTGTCCCTGTAGCAAGACCCCAAATAAATGCCAAGTTGGAATTTTCACAGATGTTGTGTTTTGACACTGACCCAATGCCAGCCACCCACAAGAGCTGCTCACACCCTCCCCTGCCACAACTGGGCAGAGGAGAGAAAAAATTTACCAAGGGCTCATGAGCAAAGGACCAAGAGAAAACACTCCAAGGGCAAAACAGGCTCAGTCAGAGGCACAAAGGGAGATTATTACTAACAAAGTCAGAGGAGGATAACAGAAGTAAAATAAGGCCTTAAAAACATCACTTTTGCCCCAGCCCCTCCCTCCTTCCCACCGACAGCACAGGCAGGGCACGGGGCTTTGGTCACTCCATCCCTGAGGTTTCCTTCTGCTGCTCCGGGAGAGGAACCTTCCCCTGGGACGCCCTGGGGTCCCTCCCACGGGGGACACTTCTCTGTGAACTTCTCCAGCGTGGGGCCCCCCTCAGGAGCAGCAGCCCTCCCAAACCCGCTGGGGCACGGGGCACTCCTTCCATGGGGTGCAGCCCTCCAAGGCCAGGCTGCTCCAGCCTGGCAGCAGGGCCCCTCTCTGCCCCGGGTCTGCCATGGATCACAGCCTCCTCCAGGCACCCACCCCTGGCACGGGCACCTCCCAGGGGCTCT